>JAHLJT010009355.1:64948279-65023237 GCA_031308135.1 Acheta domesticus
GCCTTCTCACGGACGGTTGTTGTTGAACGTATTGGGCATTTAGTTTAGCAGCTAAAAATTGTTGAACGCTACTCTGTAAATCTTCCTTCTTCCTTGGAAAATCTTTCCGAGCTAGTTCTTCTTCTTTAGATAATACACCGAGGATCCAAAAAAGCTAGTGCACCCGCCTAATATCATGAAGAGCCCCCCGAGCATGCAGAAGTGCCACAACACGACCTGGCATGGACTCGACTAATGCCTGAAGTTGTGCTGGAGGTAATTGACACCATGACTCCTGCAGTGCTGCCCATAAACTCGTAAAAGTACGAGGGGGGTGAAGATCTCTTCTGAATAGCACGTTGTAAGGCATCCCAGGTATGCTCAATGATGTTCATGTCTGGGGGGTAATTGGTAGCTAGTGGAAGTGGTTAAATTCAGAAGAATGTTCCTGGGGCCATTCTGTAGTAATTCTGGACGTGAGAGCTGTCACATTGTCCTGCTGGAATTGCCCAAGTCCGTCGGGATGCACATGGACATGAATGGTGCAAGTGATCAGACAGGATGCTTACGTACGTGTCACCTGTCAGAGTCCCATCAGGGGTTCCATATCACTCCAACTGCTCACGCCCCATACCATTACTGTGCCTCCACCAATTTGAACAGTCCTCTGTTGACACGCAGGGTCCATGGATTCATGAGGTTGTTGCCATACTCTTACACGGCCATCCGCTCGAAACAATGAGAAACGAGTTTCGTCCCACCAGACAACGTGTTTCGAGTCATCAACAGTCCAATGCCGGTGTTGACGAGCCTAGGTGAGGCGTAAAGCTTTGTGTCGTGCAGTCATCAAGGGTACACGAGTGGGCCTTCGGCTCGGAAACCCCATATTGATGTCTTGTTGATGAGTTCGCACGCGGACACTTCTTGATGGCCCAGCATTGAAATCTGCAGCAATCTGCAGAAGGGTTTCACTTCTGTCACATTCTCCTCTGTCGTCGGTCCCGTTCTTGCAGATCCTTTTGCGGCCGCAGCGATGCCGAAGACTGACGTTTTACGGGATTCCCTATATTCACGGTACACTCGTGAAATAGTCGTACGGGAAAATCCAAATTTCATCGCGACCTTGGAGATGCTGCGCCCCATCTCTCTTGCGCCGACTATAACACAACCTTCAAACTCTCTTAAATCGTTATAGCCTGCCTTTGTAGCAGCAGTAACCGATCTAACAACTGTGCAAGACTGGTTATCTTATATAGTCGTTGCCAACCGGAGCACCGTATTCTCATATTCTGATTGGTTCCAGATCTCTTTATTTGAATACGCATGGCTGAACCAGTTTTTCTGGATCTTCCGCATGTTCTTAACGGCTGATCGGGAAAGGTGGCTCAAGGCATCAATTGAAGTCATCGTAGTGCCACTGACCGGGAAGTGCTGGGTTCGAGTCTTGACGATGGCAGTATTTTCGACACTAGCCAGATAGCTAGGTTGAGTTCTGTCGCTGTGTGGAAAACAAGCCTAGAGGCCGGCTTTAATTTGTAGCTTTCTGTAGATTCTCTGACCAACACCAGGCGAATGCCGGAGCAGTACCCTACCAAACGGACCGCACGCCATCTTTTCTTTCCATTCCTTGTACTAGCCTACCCTTTACTTACACACATTTACATGCACCCCACTACCATACATGCCGGGAGACCGGTTGGGAGCTTAGAGCGTGTACCGGCTGGGGGGACATCCCTCTGGAGAGAAGTACCAGGTTGGCGAAAATCTCGCTAGCCGACGGTAGGTCAGTGACGGATTTAGCCATCCAGGGCAGGGGAAGATCACAGCTACATACCGAGCAAACATACTACACTTAATAGTTGTTGTACTAGCCTTAGCAGTTGACGTGCCCAGAATCACTATCAATCAACCTAACAGCTGTCAATCCGTTGGGGAACAATTGTAGTGCCTAAACCGTTCCGCCCATTATCTCCAAAATTGATATTTCCTGACTGAGCTGAACGGAACTGGAGGCTTTGGGAGTTTCTAATAAATATTTTGATTGTTGAGTACATAAATCGGGCATGTTAATTTTTATGCCTCGGCCCGAATTCGATCTCTACGGCGCTCTTGTGGCATAATGGTATGAGTGCCGGCAAATTAACACTCCGAATCTGAGATCAGGGGTGTCAGAGAGGAAAAAAATGCTGGTTGAAAATACTTTGCTGGTTTATGTAGAAGTATAATATTGCGTAGCATTTAGAAACAATGCTAGAAAGTATGTTTAGTATAGTTTAAAATACAGTTAGTATATTTTAAAAGTGAGCAGTCTCATAAACCGAGGAGAGTGAAATATTTTTCCACGCTAAGTAAAAAAGAAGATATTTCATTTAGTTCTTCCTGTTAAAAACAGCTCCTAAATCTCATTGAACGTGATGGGAAGAAAGCAAGTAAAAATATTTCTTTGTCAGCAATATCAAAAGTTTGTTTTGATAGCACGCTGTCAAAACCCAACAACTTCAGTTCTCTGCTATCTTTTCATATCCAATATTCTAACTTAGGTAGCATCCGACTGCCTCAAAACACTCCTAAAATTACGATCATGAAGCACAGTATTTTTAGAGCGGGCGATTAAATTTGACGCCCAATTACTCCCAAAATTCTCATATTTTCGAAAAATACAACATGACCATGGGTGCTGTCAATTAATTACATAATTCAAATTTCGAGTATTTTCAATACCACCTCCCCCCTTGCAACGCATTTCACTATCTCTATGGAACACAGCGTAAAGGCCGCTCCACAATAACCCGTGGACGGGAACGGCAACGCGAACGCGAACGCAAAGAAAGTTGAAAGGTGGACATCTCAGGCAAGCGTTCACAACACGACGGGAACGGGAACGCGAAAGATGGTCAACATTTATCTCGGCCCGGGAACGGGAAGCCTCTCGACCAATGAGAGTACAGCAAATGGAGGCGAAGCTTTCCAGCTGATCGAGCGCGCGGCCTGCGCGCGAAACTGGTCTTGAGCGGTGTTGAGGCATAGAGGAGAGATATACTAGAGTGCGCACCGAGCTGCGCAGAAGGCCCGGCCGGGTATCAACATCTCTCGCGCCAGTGTCACGTGACTTTGGGACAGCTAGGTGGCATCTACAAGAAAACCCGTCTCGCATTAAATGATTTTATTTTTATACGTACGTAAGATGTTTCATTCCAGCGTTTTTTTCTCATTTATTAATCAACCCTAAAAATGTTGTTTATAGCAGAAAAGTGAATTTAAGTTTTTCTGCTCTATTTGCTCAAGTACATGAAAATTCCGATTTTTGTCAAACTTGTCACTTTCAACCGCATACTCCACTAAACCTGTTTTACAAGTACAATTACATAGGTCTATAAATAAAAAATATTTGTAAAATTAACTCCATGGGATGCATTAATCCAAATTTCTGTTATTACTCAATGTTAGGCATTCTACTATTGAAGATCCACATCAGTGACATTTATAATAGCAAGTTATCAAAATGATATTTCAAGGATTTATAGAGGGGAAAAAAGGCTTTTACCTTTGATTTATTTAGTCAAAAACAGTAAAAACTGTGTGATATATGGGGAAAAGTTCCATCTGCACTCATTTTCTTGAGCTTCAAAAGCTATATTTTAACTATAACATTTGACATTTTCCCTCCCAAGTTATATAAAACCTATTTGCATCGATAAACAAACTGCATGTTTTATTTTTTCTTTGTATTACTAACAACAGTAACATGCCACTGGCTTTACTCCTACCACTAGTAGCAAGTAAGCTCAAGAAAACACAGGCGTATTGAAGCTACATTTATATCCAAAAGCAAAACAAGGGGACATCTCAGCATTTGCTCAATGGATCAGGAAAACTGGACAAAAACCTGATCGAAATGAGGGTCTTTGACCTGGAAGGTAAAGTACATATTTTTCAAAGAATTTACTAATAAAAATCAACTACAATCATACAAATTACTAACTCTAACATACTATAAACACAACTTACACCAGTAAATACACATAGGATTAATGTCATCTAAATAAAATCATTGTTGTTAACTGATCCATACTATTTTTTTGGTAAATTTGGGTGTGCTCTCTTCCTAAATGTTTTAATCGTATGTCAATATATTTAAACAATATTGCCTTTATTAAATACATCCTGTGATTCATTATGACCTCTTGACCAATAATATGATATGTTAAATTACTAAAAACAGAACGATTCACAAATTCTCTCAGACATCTATTTACAATTGTACTACATGCTGCCTTTTTAAAAATGTCACCTCTCCCCTGAAGTATTCTTACTTCTACCTCTACTCTTTTGCAGATTTTTATAACATCTGCAGAAGGGTATTTCAGTCCATAATCATCTTTCCTCTGAATGAAGGAATATGATCCTTCATCAGTATCAGTCCAGCAAAGAACTAAGCTTACAGTTCACATAAGCAAGAGACTTTTGCAACTTTCTAACTAATTTTTTTTCAATATAAGTTACAATGTCCACAACATAGGGAGACAATCTAGTTTCAAGATTGTGTACTGATGGCAAGTACTTATGCTCAGTTGGTACCTCACTGCCAAGTTCAGGATCATTTACTTGTGGCACACTTGCATACTGGCATGAACTGACATGTAACACAGTTGTTTCATCCTGTGGAACACAATTTGCAAAGTTAAATTGTTATTGCAATTCTTGAAAAGAAAAATAATTTTGGATCGTAAGCAGTGAACAAATATCCACAACGTCCCAAAATAATTACGCTGTAGCACCACAAACAGCAAACAGCACGAAACGCTACATACAGCAGCGTACAGCACGAGCTGCCGGTGTCCCGAAGTCACGTGACTTACGACCACCTCATGTTGAAACCTGCGCAGTAGGCTCACGCGCACTCTAGTTGTATCTCTCCTCTATGTGTTGAGGTTACATCGTGGATTTGCGAGGTTAGGGTTTGAGGAGGATTTAGTTAGTAGTCGTTGAAATGTTTTAGTTCTTTTTAGTGATTTCAGTATTTTTCCTTTTCTATTCATATTAATATATAGAATTAAAATTTCCCACAAAATATTTTTTTGTTTCATTTAAGTACATTAGAGATTTTTGTTTATTGATTAAACTTTCGTTAGTTGTATTTTCCATAAGTTCTTAGTAGTTTTTGCATTTTTCCATTCTGATGAATTATTTTTTTCATTAATATTCTTTCGTTAAAGTATTCATTATTCATACTACCACAAGCAAAAAACTGACAGATGGCAAAGCAAAGAGGGAACAGAGTAGCGCAGCTAGAAGTGCTTTGGTTTTGGCGACTCTTTCCTGAAGTACTCGTTTTTGCCGCTACAGATTCATAGCGCTATTCCTCTTCCCGTTGGCGTTTATTGTGAAGCGCACGTACCTCGCGTTCCCGTTCCCGTTCGCGGGCTATTGTAGAGCAGCCTTAACGTTGCCTCATACCCCCTCCCCGCTTTAGCGTTACACAATATATGGATGACACCTTATTTGAAGATCTGTTTTGATCAACACATTTAAAAAAATAAATAAATAAATAAATTGTATCTTCATAATTGTAGCTCTACGAAGATGCCGGGGAAAAATTGAATTTTTTCAATCTTTGAAAAATTGGAGTTTTCAACCAACATGAGATTGTACCTTTCTCTTAAACGTCCTTCAAGCTATCCAACACCAAAATTGAATAAAAATCAATTGAGCCATTTTCTTGAAAATGTCCCTGGGGCTTCACAAAAAATACCCTCCCAACCAACTCCAAAAATTAAAATATCTGTTTCATTTTCAAGGGGCCGGGACATCAGCAAGGGGCCATTCCATCGATTGAGGAATGTCAATTTTGGAGAAAATCGGCTGAAGGGTTTAACTGCTAACGTTGTTGCTAACGTTTGTTGCTAACTGCTAACGTTGTTGACGGACAGACAGCCATAAATAGATTTTTCGGTATCGAGGACCCATAAAACATACATTTTTGGCAACACCACATGTTAGTGGATTTTTTTCTAACTTTAGCAAATGGATTTATTCACTTTTTCATTACCAGGGCCCTGTAATAAGAGTTTTTCTGCCAAAGATTTGCAGTTTTTTCGTGCGGCATCACATTCCTTTTTCTTCTTAAGAAGTTCTTTCTTAAGCGCGAGAAAGTAAAAATTTAAAGATATCTTGAAAATTTCAAAGGGTGACAATTTGCTTGCTAATGTAATGAACTCCTTTGTTACTTTCCCGTATACAATACGTACGTACCTATGTACAGTATAGGGAAAGTTATGTAATGCTACGTGAAAAAAATGGGGAATTTTCGGCGGAAAAAAATTCGTTGCCGGGCCGTGATAACGAAAAAGTGTATATACTGCGATTTTTCTAACAGCGACCCTCAAGGCCACTTAAATCCCATCTTCGCGATGGAATATGTCACGGCATTTCGCGTCTTTTCTCGGTCTTGCCGGTAGAAGTCGCATGAACGCAAGCACTGCTTCATACGGTCGCGATTGTGCGAAATCTAGCGGAACGACTGAGAAAGACGCGAAATGAAGTGACATATTCCATCGCGAAGATGGGATTTCAGTGGCCTTGAGGGTCGCAGTTAGAAAAATCGCAGTATAAGTCCAGTTGCTAAATAAAGAAAAAAATCTCCTAACACGTGGTGCAGTCAGAATTCCTATTTAGTGTGTCCATGATATCGAATAACCAATTCAAAGCAAAACGTCTGTCAGTCCGTCCGTCAACAACGCTAGCGACTAAACCGTTCAGCCGATTTTCTCCAAAATTGATACTCCCCCATCGACCTGAATATTCTTGCGGCCCCTTGAATTTGAAACTTTGAATTTGATATTTTAATTTTGGAGGGTCGTTCACATGAAGCCCCTGGGATATTTTCAAAATTTAAAAAAAATGGCGCCAACAATTTTTAACTAAATTTTGTTGTTGGATAGTCTGAAGGTCATTTAAGAGAATGGTGTAGGTCTCATGTTGGTTGAAAACTCTGATTTTTCAAAAGTTGAAAAAATTCAAAGATTTTTCGGCATCTTCCTACAACTACAATTATGAAGATACAATTTTTGTTCTTAATTGAATGTGTTCACAAAAAACAGGTCTTCAAATAAGGCCATGTTCAATTTTTCAAAATCATAAGTATTTGCTTTTTTTAAAAAAATTGTGTCAAACAGAATTTTTTATTTTCTGTAAACCATTTTTTTTCTTGAAAACCGCACGTTTTTTTATTAAATTGGGACCTGAGATAGCATAAGGGAAGCTTAAGAGAATGGTGCAGGTTTCATGTTCGTTGAAATGACTAATTTCGCAAAAATTTTAAAAAATTTAAAAAAATGTTGGCGTCTTTCTACAACTACAATTGTGAACCCACGATTGTTTTTCTTAAAGAAATATGCTCATAATAAACAGATCTTCAAATAAGGTCATGTTGAATTTTTTGAAAATATGTGTAGATTTTCTATAATTTCCTGACAGCCCACTCGGAATTGACTGCGCTTCGTTTTCGTTGTTTTCTTACAACTACAATTTTAAAAATACATTTTTTTCTCAATTAAATGTATTTATCAAAACTACATCTTCAAATAAGGTCATGCTTAATTTTTTCAAAATACGAGTTTTGTAGTTTTTCTATAATTTTGTGACAAACATAATAGCCTGCAATAAATATACTACACTTTGGACAGCTGGAGGCGTCGTATCTGCAACTTTGTATACTATTTCTATGTTCGTTTCTTACATTCAACCTTTTGTTATACATTTACACATTAATATTTTAGAAATTGTTTATTCTGAAATATTTGAAATAAAAATTTTTAAAAAAAAAGCTCTCAGAATAGCAACAATGCAGAGTCTGCAACTATGGAATTTAGTTTGTGCTCACGAATATCTGTGATTTACGAATCATTGTTGTGACCAAGTGGAGCTGTATGAAAAGGAGTTTTAATTGTCTAATTTATGTTGATATTTGCATGAAAATATTTAGTTTTCGCACCAAATGCTATACCATTTGTAGTGAGTAGAGTATTTGTTGCATGGTTTTAAAATACTCTTCCCTAATCATGGCCCTATGGAATGCATTTCTATATTGTCCAGGGTATCAGGCTTCTTTTTCCAATACAGGTTTACAAAATTTTTGTAATTTATTTTTGTGCAGTTGTAGAATTCACATCGTTCTGACAACACTGCGATGGAAACAGCGAGTTATTCGCTTCTTGGTTGAATTGGATGTTTTCAAATAATAGCTAAGATGTTAGCGCATTAAGTGCAATATTTCAGTACCACATAGCTGTTTCCAATAATGCGGGAAAGTATGTGCTGTTGGAGCACCACTAGTTGTATTATGCACATGATTTGCTCCAGTAACCTGTATTGACTCAGAGATATTTCTCAGAATTGAAGGAAGATTTGTCTGAGAGAAGGCATAAGTTAACCACACATTTAGTTGCTTGAGGTAACCAAAAATGATTGAAAATGCAAAATATTTTGTCATTAAATAGTTTCTACTTCGAAGCTGGATTGTTTTGGTCTTATTTTTTTTAAAGCTGTTGTGAGAGACATATTCTATTCCATTGAGAAAAAATAATCATTAATTAATTATTGAGTGGATATTATTTTGCCTTTTTTGGATATATTTCAGTAATTTTCCAAGCCTATTTTAGAATTATAGTGCCTTAACTTCCGGTCTCTCCTCTAGTCCTTTCATGTCACCGATGAAATTTTCATAATCTCATTGTACCGTGGTCTGTTTCTGTCGCCATGTATACAATGAAGTTATTCCCTATGGACACAACTCCAGGCAAAATAAAGTTTTCACAAACATTACCCTGCATTACCTGTAAAAAATAGTTTGTTTTCTTTTACATATCCAACATGATGCGCTAAAAGATTTTTTTTTTGCAACACCAAACCCCCAATTCCAGGCACAATTACACAGAAAGATGAAATCTTTCATTATAAAATAAAGCGAAACTTTGATTTTACGTTTTCCCGGAATTTATGCAATAATGAGTAGCCCCGGCATAACAACTATGTAAATATATATGCAAAATCGTTTTCCACGATTTTGCATCTGACTTGTGTCCTACTGTGTATTAAAACCACAATATTAAGATTTTTGCACAGCAGGACTCTTAATTTAGATGGACATTCTGAAACAAAAGTCGGCAATGATGGTGTCAGTTTCAGGAAGGGCGGATACATATAAATGTGTGTTTTGCTATTTACAAATCGGAGTAAATGTTGGTGAATGTTCTAAATTGGTTGGTTGAGAATTTTCCAAGACTAAGCCCATGTATTTCGTTTCGAGTGTATTTGTTGAGTTAGTTTGTCACCAGTGATAAGTTTGTTGCTTGTTTTTACTTTCTCGTTATCCCTTACGCAGTAGAGGGAAAGTTATATAATGCTGCATAAAAAAAATGGTGCATTTTCCAAGAAAAACCTCTTATTGCTGGGCCCTGGCAATGAAAAAGTGGATAAATCCAGTAACCAAATTTAGAAGGAAAAAATCTTCTACCCCGGGGTATTTCCAGAATTGTTTTGGACAGTCATTTATACCGAAAAATTAATTGACGCCAAACATCTGTCTGTCTGTGAACAACACTAGCGGCTAAACCGTTCAACTGATTTTCTCCAAAATTGATTTTCCAATATTGATCTGGCTGATGTCATGGCCCCTCGAATTAGAAATTGATATTGTCATTTTAGGAGGTACTTTTACATGAAGCCCCTGGGAAATTTAAAAAAAAAAAATTGATTTTTCGAATTTTGATTGCAAAAGTTTTGCTGATTTTTCGAAAATTGCAAAAGTTCAAACTTTTTCGGCATCTTTCTACAACTACAAATATGAAGAGAGAGATCTTTTGTCTTAATGAAATCTGTTCTTTTAAGATAGATTTTGAAATAAGACCATGAACAATTTTTCGAAAATTCAAGTTCTTTTCGCATAATTTTGCATTGTACTATTAAGCACACCTAGTTTCTATTAATTTCTTTTCCATTGAAGTTTTAAAGTTATTATTTATGATTTTTACAATTACTATGTTTTGGAAGAAAATCTGTGTAAAAAAATAATTTCCTCGATTTTACACTTTTTTTGACCTGCCCCTAGAGTGGTGTATAATAAGTAGACATCGGATGTTAAGGGAAATGCCTATTTTTTTTCTAGCGAACTTATTTACAGGCTGATAATATATGTGCATGAATCATGACAAATGACGACATGTGACGAAGTTTTATGATGCTTATTTTTGCATGAACACCTTTTTTTGGATAAATACCTTTTCTTTAGAATTATTGCGAGTTTTTGCGTTTTACGTATAATTTTTATATACAATGCTAAGATATCAGAAAATCGGCCATGGCTCAAATTGACCATTAATTACGAAACCTTCAATTTACGTATTTGTATTTTGAAATACGAAAGTATACTAACATATCTTTCTCCATTTTCCTATTTCATAAATACTAGCCATGTTCTGAGAGAATGGTCGATTGACTGAGGGCACTGAGGGCACCATGGAAATCAAAGTAAATTCCCAGAAGGTTTCAGTGTTGCTAATTTTATACTTCTAAAATGTATGCCAGACACATAAGAAGATGTTCAGAAATCCTTCTCTGTATTCAAACTGATTTTGTCTCCCAATCGTTGTAGATTTGAAATTGCGATTATTGAAAAGTTACTGGAAAGAAAAGAAAAAATATATTGCAAAGGAAACAATTAAGAATAAAATGTAGAAGAGTTGTAAATATGTATGGAGTTTTACAAATTATTTTTAATTTTATTGTGAATGTAATTTTGACAGTGCCTTTTTTTCTCCTTCTTCTTGACATTTTCAGTGCCTTTTTTGGCACTTTAAGGGCAATTTTTTAGTGTCTAACCATCCGATGTCTGATAATAAGGGTTTCACTGTACATCATGATCTAAGTACCTTTCAAAATATTAAGCATATTTTAAAAACTTGTTACAATAATTCTTCTTCTAATCCAGATTTCTCAATGATATGTTGTCAACGCTTTGAAAATTGATACTTGGTTCTTTTCAGAGAAATAACAAAAGAATGAATGATAGTTTAGATTATTATTTATTGTTGACATGAAGTGCATCATCAATCATGAAATGCTCAGGTTTCATGCAGAAAGAAGTGGCTCTACAGCCAGAAACTATTGTGGTTGTTGTAGACCTCCCAAATCAGTTGGCTAGGAATAATTAGGCAACACATTTTAGTAAGATGTACATAACTTTTCATTAAAATTTTCAAGTTATTATGACTATTATTAATTTTAATATTTTTAAAGAAAATAACAAACAAAATGGGAAGTATCTCCGTCCTCTTGGGATATTAAATGTGCTAACAAACATGATCTACATGATAATTCAGACTAAAATTTTTGACTTAATTGAAATAAAGTTAATTACGAAATGTACAGACTATTATTTCTATTACCATTGCTTCCTTCATCATTAAGTTATTTTGCCCCAAAACACAATGATTTATCCAATTTAACAAACTTTTAACTGATGCAGTAAAGAAAATATAAATCTCCAAGGAGTTGAACTTACCTGTCCCTCACCACAACAGATATTCCATTTACAGGACTCTTTCGAAATAAATCATGAACTTTATCAGCTGAAAATCCTGCAACTGTGACACCATTAACTTGGAGGATTTGATCTCCAAATCTTAAGCCAGCAATTGCAGCTGGGGAATCTTTCATAACGAGACAGACAAAAATTCCATTGCTGACATCTCGCACTCTTAGGCCAACTTTCCCAGAACCATCTTTGCACAGTGTCAACTAAAGGAGTAAAATTACAATCCATAATAATAAGATATTAGAAAATTAGCATAATTTTTAGATACGTAGCTGGATCAAAATTTAAACCTACCTCTCTGACTCCATGAGTCACCTGAGCTCGCTGAAGTCCCAATGATTGACCAGAAAGTGGGGCTACCATCCCCATCACAGGTCCGCTTGCAGGAACTAGATCCTGCTGCAAATAAAAAAGTGTATCAAACAAAAACTAAATTCAAGAACTCAATTCATTGCAAAGTATTCAAATATTTTTAGTACATACTGAAGTGGGTACAGCCACAGCATATTCAGGCATGTTAGCAGCAATTGCAGCTTCTGACAGTTCAAGCCCCATGAATTCACTGAGAGCCGGGTATAAGCCAACTCCAGGGCCCATAGATGGAGCAGTAGGATTCACTGGGTAAGGCAAAGGTGCAGCAGCAGGCATTTGTTGAGATATATAGTCAGCTTCTGCTTGCACTTGGGCCTGCAATTGCAAGACTCGCTCATAAGTTTCTGACATTATTTAACAAATTTACTTAAATATATTTCTATCTCAAATAGTATCTTCAATTCGGATGAAACTACTTACTCGGGCCATCTGATCAACTTTCATATCTTCTAAAGAAGGATACAGCGACATCTTAATTCTGAAAGGGATTGCAGATTAAGTTACGCAGCTCCCTAACGAACAGACAGACTTCAAGACAAACATATACAATTGTAAATATATCTAATATTCAAGTCAGTTACTTCATTATGGACTGTCATAAACGTCATTAAAAAATGTTAACTTTGATAATCAGATCCACAGTCAACTAAACCTACCTCAACACGCGATTCGTAATGTAAGTATACTCACTTCAGAACAGGAACAACGAAATAAACAAAATCAAATTGCAATAAATGTAATGTAACACCAACAATTCAAGCACGTCACACTGTGCTTCCCCAAAGCGAAAGCAAACGATGCCGATGACGCCTTTGTATACGAACAGGTATATAACTCTGAACAGTATGAATCAGACAGCTAGGAAATGACGCGAACGAGAGGGTGATCATATGACCAACCAGGATGTCGTTTTGCGGATAAACAAAAAGAATTGCATTTTGTCACAAGGTTACAAGAAATTTACGTAACTGAATTTAGAAGTATCAATGTAAAAAAAATGATATTCCTACTTTGAGTATGACCCTACTGTTTTAGAAAACAAAACTAATCGGCACGAAATTATTACTTCGCATTTTTTTTTTAAATATTTTAATCGAATTATCACATGTATTCCCACACAGTTTTATGCAATACTATTTTATAACTCATCACAAATTCTTATTACGTATGACATATTTCCGTGATCTTCCAAAATGCTTATTTCGTTTCCACTTAGTGGATTTCAATTTTTTATGTTGGCACCTCCGGCACACCTTATTGCCGCCTGTATCAAGATTGCGCTGGATGGCACAGCATCTCGTCAGATGCTGTGGACTGTTTGCTTTGTTAATGTAATAGCGTTTGCATAAAAGCTTTCATATTGGTGGTCAAGGATAATAAAATACGAGGCATAATAACAAAATCCCAAATTTAATGCAGCCATCATACATTAGGGTTGAAAAAAATACTAAACATCGATCCATAATGGCTGAAAACACTTAAACTAATATACACGTGAAAGCATATTTATATGTATACATATATTTACAACATTAATCTCCTTTTACAGAGAATCGGAGATCAGACATAAACAAAAGGTCTTTCCCACCTTTTCAGGTAGTTATGAAATGGTTCTGAAGGATATTTTTACAAAACCTTGCAAATAACTGATCACAATTTTTAAAATAATTCAATGATTGAGTCATTATTAAACGGACAAAAATTTCTCAAAGTACAGTTCTTGAAATAAATTGCGTAATAGTCACACATGGGTTTAGCTTGATCAGTTCTACATAATGTCCATATACAAAAGCTCACTCATTTTCTCAACTTGCTGCTCCGATTACTTTCTGACGGAGTAGAACAATACTGTTATACAGTTTTATTGCTGGACCAAGTTTCATGCCTATCACATTAACAAGATCCTCTTGAGCCATCATTAAAAGTGCTTCTCCATCAATTTGCTGTAAGAAACAAAAGAAACATTAATATTTTTTTAAAACTTTCCTTCAAACACCAAGAAAATCTATAATGCATTTTACCTGCTCACTAAAGACTTTTGCCTTGTTTTCACAACCTGGTATAGATGTAACAAATTGTACTACATCATCCTGAGACCACTGAGATGCATCTGCACCTTTATGTTGGACAATGAAGGAATTCAGGTACTGGGAATGTTTTGTCCAGAGGTATGGCATAAGGTTGTTAGGATTCGGTTCATAACCTGGTTGAATAACTGACTGACGGAGCTCTTGCTGCAGTTGTTCTAAATCTGGACCTGCGGGAACTGCTGGAGGAGTGGTGGAAGCATTTGAAATTTGAGTGCTAGAAGGAGAAATACTTCGTTCACCTGATGGATTTCGTCTGCAAACAGATACATAATTAAAATATGTAAACCAAGGACATCTGAAGAGCAAGCCTGTAATAATGGGAAAACAATACCTTTTCTTTCTCCTTTTTTCATAATTATCATCATCATCAATTCTCCAATCAGGATCCTGAGCTTGTGCCTTGCTCTCTTCAGATGTTTCACCAACACGGCGAACCTTTGGAGGTCGTCCAACAGGTCTCCTAAAATTTATGAAACATATTGAAGGTTGATGAATTCCGTACAACCTAACAAATTTAAAAGAGATAATAAAATAAAATACTCAGCTTACCTGACAACCAATCCAACTGGCTTACTGTCCTGCACAGGACTATCATCTTTTTCTTTTTTCTCATTTTCTTTGCACACATTCTCTTTACGTTCTGTTATCTCTCCTTTCTCAATAAGCCTATCAGGAATAACACTATCTCTGTGAAGATTCTGTATAGCATATGGGCAATTTGCTACTGTATTATGTGTCATAAATTTTGGTCCTCTGACATTTCCTAAGCCTCTGCAGCCAGGTGTAGGACATTCACCATTATTTGTAGACTCATCCCAAGCTAATTAAAAAAAAAAAGAATAATAAATTAATTAAAAAATCCATGGGGAAATTCTTACTATAATTCAAATGAAACAAGAAATTTTATATCAAACTTACTAAGAGGTGGTTCAAGAGGATGACCAGTTTTCTGACACCAACCCATAGGATGAATATCAGGAGAAGTATCATCAAGCCAATAGCTATACTGTTCTGGCCATCCATCAAAATGGACTTTAATCTGGTGATCAATTACTTCCACAACTGAACAAACTCTTATCAGCATTGGCACCCATTTATCCACACATTCAAGTTTCATGCCCCTACGAAAACCACATGGTGGTCTTTGCTTAAAAGCTCGGGCTGGTGCAGCAGAGGACTTTGTTTCTTTCAAGTAACTATCCCAGGAAAACGGCTGGCCCTTGTAATCTACACAAAAATGTTTTGTTTTTGTTTGTTTTTTTCCACATCTTTGCTGAGACAATAATTAGAGTTCATTTCATTCATGTTTCTAAATACAATGACGGAAAACCATACAAGCATTTGAAGGAATGCCTCACAGGTATCAGCATTCTCAAACAGTACAGCTTGATTAATTGAAGTTTAGTAACACATTACATCAATTACACACAATTTACTACTGCTAAATTTAAAGGTGACAAAAATTTTCCCAAGCAGTTCCTACTGATTCTGTCTTCGAATTCCACATTTTGTCAAAATTTAAAAATTTAGAACTAAGAATATATTTTCTTCATGAAATCAACACTATGATACTTACTGTTAGGAGGTGTCAAGGCATGACCATGTTCTTCACACCATCCAACTGGATGAATGTAAGGAGATGTAGGATCTGCCCAATAGTCATAAATATCATCCCAACTATCAAAATGAACCAGAATCCTATTATCCATTAGATCAGAAACGGAAGCAACACAAACCAATGAAGAATTTTTACGATCAACAGCTTCTAATTTCATTCCCAACCGGAAACCATGAGGACAAACAGCCTGAAATGAAAATTCAATTCTTATTAAATACAAATCTGTTTTTCATTTGAATTAAATTTGATGAAAATACAAAAATAACAATGACAAATTCTAGAAAGAACTTCAGAGTATCAAAAAGACTGAAACACTAACATTTCCAGTTTTATTCATGAAAAGATGTCTAGGTGCAGCTTGTGCTTTACTCTGTTTGAGGTAATTTGCCCAGTTGAAGTTCCCTGTTGTATAACCTCTTGGAGGATGTAGGGTGTGGTTATTCTTTTCGCACCAACCAGGAGGGAATATGTCCATTGAGTCTGCATTAACCCAAAAGTCATGACTTTCTGAATAACCATCAAAATGTAGCCTGATACGGTACCCTACAAAAATGACATGCAATCACATTTTCATACACACATAAATTAATTCCGAACATTTTTATGTGTAACAACATACCTTGAACATCTGATACTGTGAGAACACAGAAATATGAAGGATGTTCTGGATCAACTCCTTCCAGTTTCATACCCACACGGAAGCCATTTTTTGTATAAGGGAAAGGGTCTTTGAATAATTTCACTGGAGCTGCTTTAGCTTTACAGTGTTCTAGGTACTTAGGCCATGAAAAGCCACTTTTACCCATCTGCCATGGCAAACGAGTTTGCAAAATGCACAGCTAAAAATACAGAATTTTTTGATTTAATAGATTGTGAAGAATACCTAAAATTAAATAATCTACTATTCTTTCCAAAACTATTCGAAAGGACCATTAAAATCAGAAATCATTATATATTAGTCATTACGTCAATGTGCAGTGCAACTGACCAAGAGAATTCAAATAATGTATACCTGAGATCCATCATTGGATGAATTATCATCTTCTGGGCAAGGAGTGGTGGAACTAACTACTGGAGGTGCAGGGGGTAACACCGGTGGTGGAGGTGGTGGGGGAGGTGGTGGGGGTGGAGGGGGAGGTGAGGGTGGAGACTCTTCTTTTTTCTCAGGGTTATCATCTCGTTCCTGCTGAGCCTTTTGTAGTTGAAGTAATTGTATAAGTCGTTTTTTGCGGCGTCTTAGCCGTAATTGAAGAAGTTCACGCTCACGCTTAGTCTGAGCTGCTTTCTTTCGTGTGAATGTGGAAATGCAAGTTGAGCTACAGAATCGAGTGTTAATGAATTCTGAAGATAAACCATAACAACCACAACCTTCACAATAGTAAATGTCATCAGATGTGCCTGGTTTGCGAAGTTGTTTTTCTTCTGTGACTTTATCTGCAAAATATTCATAAAACACTTAATTTTTTTCTCAGTGGTTGACTTTCTCAGTATCATATCATGCTAACTTTTTGAGTCCCAGATTTAGGTGGAGTACCTAGGCTTCACTCAGCATTGCAAAAGGAACTAAGGAATCATTCACATTTTAAAAAGAAATGAAGGAAAAAAAGAAGAAAACAATTCAGATTATTGACTGTTTAAAATTTGCAAAACCTCTGTAAGTGATCATTCCCAAGTTTATAAACAATGCAACTGGATGAAAGCCTATACCATGGAACTTTAACAAGAATTTTTTGTCCCATTGAATTAACAAATAAAATCAACTGGTTTTGAGATGTGTATGACCTGTCAAAAGTAGACTGTAAAAATTATCACTACAATTAACAATGATGAAATAGATAAAAAATATCTCTCATCAAAAATAAGAACAAGTACTATAACTTGTACTAGCCCATCAACAAAGTGAATATCAATAAAGCACGAATAAGATTTTCAAAATATATTATTGACATAATTAATTCTTATACATAAGTTTACACAAAACTCTCATAACCTGGCACACTATCTGCCATGACCCTAGTATGTTTGATTTCACCCATTCCTAATAATAATAATAATTACGGATTTTTATTAATGTTGAGAAAGCAATTTAAATTGAATATGACTAGAAAGGATTAAAGTTACACTAACTATATTTTAATATCATTCTTCAAAGCCTTTTCAATACACAAAGAATTCACAGTTATTGATTCTATCTTGTACATTAGTACTACTGAATTAGTGATTTTTAATTATATAAAAAAGGTAGATTATTTAAAGTACATTCACAAAATATTTTTTTGTTCAAATCTTCCTTTCTCAGTCCACTATTATGAGCACTCTAACATTTTGTATGTTTTCAGAGCTTGAAATTGCTACTCCCCGACAGTCAGGGAGTTCCAGTTTGCATGAGAGTTTGAGTTTGCCCAACAATGAGTTTGCATGAAAATGGCTTATTTTATAAAAAATGTTGTTCGTATTTTATTTTCAATGGTCACTAAAGGATTTCCATGATTTACACTAAGAAAATTAATGACTTAAAATACAATGCTTAAAACTTGTGTTTACCTTTCTTTAGATCATCTTTATTTTCTTTCCTTATGTCAACATCTAACTCAGAAGATGGTTCTTCCTCTAAACTCACTACTTCACACTGTTCTTCATCTTTAGTATCTTCAATTGCTTCATAACAAGAATTTTTCCTATCATTATCATTATCTACCATCTCCATCATACCAAACTCATTCATCCGAAACTAAAATGAACAAAAACATTGAGAATTCAGTTTTAAAAGTTACACAAATGTTTAATATCTCAAATTGCAAAATCTTTATTTAAAAACTCAAGACTAAATGTATAAACAGTGAAACAAAACTGAATACATGAAGTCTCTATATTCATACAGCACAATTGATAATTTAAAAATTCTCATTACTCACCTTCAGTGCACTACCAGGCAGAGTCCCAATGCCATCTTTCCATTCTAAAGCATTCATAGGATCAAAATCTTCACTATTGATGTCATTGAAATGTTCTGTTGCTTTGAGATCAGGTTTTACAAGTTCAATTTTCACATCATCATCATCTGGTATCTGTCTTTTAGGCTCTTCGACTTTTGTCGGCAGGACTTTTATTAATGTTACTTCATCTTCATCTTTTTTGCTAGTATTTTTCCTTCCTTCAATGTCTCTGATATCTCTATTTCTTAATTCCTTATTTTCTTTAAACTCATGTGTACACTTTTGATCCTTAGTATCAATAATATCTTTTATGTCAGTGACAAAATTAGAGTCATTAGAGTTTTTAGCATCCTGAACTTCTTTAACTTCTTTGATATCTACTTTTTCTTCTTCTAGTAAATCCTGTATTTCCTGATCATCCTCCTTCTTTGGACTTGAAGAAAATATAGCATCAACAGCTTCTTGAAGACACTTACTAAGATCTTGACTCCTCTTCTTTTTCTCTTCAGCCTTGTGATTTTTTGCATTTTCAATTTCCATTTCAGAATCTAAAATAGGCTTTTTATGTTTAGAAAGAACTGCTGGATTTATGGGTGTTAAAGTTGCATCTGTAAGGAGTATTCCATTGCTTTTTGTAACACTTTTTGGAGCTAGTTTAGCAATAGGTTGCAATGGTGGTAATTGTCCTGAAGTAGATGCAGAGAGAGGTTTTTCTCTCACAACTGAAAAAACAACAAACTGATTGAAATAAAACAGAACATATTACTTTTAAAATTGAAACAGAGTATAAAGAGACTTACAAGTAACAGAACTTTTACCACCACCTTCTGCATGTATTTGCCCATTGGCAATTTTCAAATTGATCATTCCTCCTTTGTTCGTACCACTTTGAGTAGGTATAGTCATTGGGACAAGTAAACTTGTAACTTTGTTGGTAGCTGCTTGCTGTGAAACTGATGTATTAGTCCCAGATGCAACAGGAGCAGAAGTTAATTGAGGTAGTGGCAAAGGAACATTAGCCAAAAGCAATTTCTGATTTGAATTTTGCATAATTTGTCCAGCTGGAAGAACAATTTGACCTTCTCCAGTTTTTCCAACACCTGGTTTAATAATAGTGCCTAAATATGCAATTGTTGATTTACCAGACACTGGAACAATTGTAGGTGTACCAGAGGTTCCAGAAATAGAATTTCTAGGAGCTTGTATTACAAAATGTTGCTGAGTGGGTCCACTTGATGAGTTGGCTGTTGATTTATTAACCACAGCAGTAGTTGCAGATGTTGTGGAGTTGATAACTTGTGTGACACCAAGTTTGGGATTAAGAGCAGGAATGAACTGTGTACCTGCAGCAACTAAAGTTGATCCTGAACGAACTGTGTTGGATATTTTCTGCAGAAAAAAAAAAAAAGAAAAAAGTAGATACAAAATCATTAGATATTCAAAATAATAACAGAAAACATTACAATTTTTGTGGTTATAAATTTAGTTAAAAATTTGTCTCACTAATTTAAATATGATTCAAAATATACCTGTGCACCAGCAGTACTAGTGATTGCTCCTGACGGAGTTGTAACTGAATTAGTACCCATTCTCATTGATGATGGAGGACCTTGAATGTACAGCAATGGAACCATGCGAGTGCCAGATTGTTGTTGTTGTTGTTGTTGTTGTTGTTGTGCCCCAGTTCCAGTAACTGCATGACCTGCAGTCACAACTGCCTCAATTTCAGCAGAATTGCTTTCACCAATTTTTGAAACTACTTCACATGAAGTAGATAGAGAAGAAACAGGAGCCGCCATTGATATGACGTTAACTCTGCAACTACAATTTAAATTGCATCACAACAAATATCAATTTAAGTTTGTTTTTTCTTTTGTAATTTCAATAGAAATTTAATGCAATAATAATTTGCATTATGAATTAAACTGAGGTAGTAAATACTTAAAAATGAAAAGAAGACAATTTGGCATTAGTGAACAGCAAAAAATACAAGAATCAATATACATCAATTGAGTGAAAACTAACAAGAACACAACCTATATGTAACACATAGGAATTGGTCTGAATATAAAATTAATGTCCACACAATATATGAAGTAATTTAAAAATTAAATGCAATTGAAAATTCTATAAATACAAAATTAATGACAAACAGATTAATATGCATTTATGCCATCAAAAAGAAAATTGAAAAATTCAATATTTTGCAAACTAACCAGATTAAAAATAAAACTGAAATGCAATGATTATCATCAATATTGCATGATCCCATTAAAACAAATGTAATATTATATAGTGGAAAATTATTATCAATTATATTTTTTTAATGCAAATTGTTAGAAAATACGAACACATGATTAATAACTCCACACTAGTTTTTATCTAGTTTCATTGCTTCGATAAAAATAAAGTCTCATTACACTACACTTAAAATGCTATTAATAATATTAACAAGGAAAATAAATTTCAGCAAATATATTTTACCTTCTTAGTCGCAATTCGAGCTAATACACGCATCGTATTTGCACATAAATCGCGCGACAAAATACGTAGTCCCATCAAAACACGGCCGCAAGAAAACACATTTTCTTTCGCATTGTTTCTTCTCCGCCAATTTTACTTTTCATAAACAAGACGAAAAAGTTCTCAACTTCTTCTAAACAGAAATTGGGTAGTATCTGAAGAGGTTTTGTTAATTAAAATGTTCTCTAAAAGTACGCATAACATCACGGTGTCTTGAACAAGGTTTGGTTCGTAGCAATACGTTAAACATTGCGCTTTGTAATAGTTAGGTAGATTAATAAAATCAAAATGTTCGGGATTAGAGATCAATATAGAATGAACTAGTTATTTTAAGTCTTCATCAAATAATTGAATTCAGGAGTGACAAAAAGTTAGGGTGATAATCCAACACATTTTTCAAATGAAGAATGAACTGCACCTCAAGCGTAGCCTGTGCCTCCCGTACCTGCACCAATCCGCTGGCGGAGCCTACGACCACATAGCGCGATAAAAGAAACTGGCAAAACACACTTTATGTGATACAACAAGTACGAAAATAAATAGAAAATGTTAAAACAAGTGTATATTAAAATACTATTGTTTTTCTTTTACTCCCACTCATTTTACTACAAATAAAATGTCATATTTCGCAGCAGTAACCAAAGCTTCTTACCTTCAATGGGTGGCGGTGTTACGAATCTATGGTCCGCCTCCAACATGACGAGACACGAGAAGGCAGTGAGTGGCAAGCGGTGGAAAGATGATTGTATGACGTCATTTGGTTGCCGCGCCAGAACTACTATGAAGGGATTGTATTTTTCTCATTATTTGAGCAATTCCCATTTAAGTAAACTTTTTAAACAGAAAACTTTAACATTTTAGCAATAAGAGAACGGCCGGGGACTGACTAAAACAGTTTGCAGAGAGCTACCGGACTGCAACCGCGCAGCAGAAACTTCAAGATCAATAATTATGTAGGATTTCATTTTTACTCTTAAGTGCTTCAATTCCTCCCATGTTTGACGCTAATACTAAGGAATTTTCTCATGAATAATTCTAATATTTTTCCAAAACAGTTTTCTATCCTAATACTGAGCAAAGGCAATTACTAAGACTCAAATTGTAATATTATTGAGTGTCTTTTACAATTTAATCGTAATTCAAACTACTTATAGATTCAGGCAGCGTCGAACTACTGCATTTGACTCGCTGAAAAAAGTACTATTGAGAAGTTTCGACGTGAATTTCAATAACTAGGAATTTTCATGGAACTCGTACAAGAAAGACAATTGTTACATAAACTCGCACAAAAGAGTTCTTATTATGATAAACAACGCTTTAATCTCAAATATCGGTTGTTGCATGCTGGCTTGAAATTAATATGACCATTTTATAGATTATAAAAGAAGTATAGACCGAATTCCTAAACTAATGTGATCTTATGTCACCGCCCAAAACATTCATAGTTAAAAACGAAATAGTGGTCTTCAAAGCAAGAAATATCTTGGGTAAATAAGAAATATATCTATTGAATCATATGAATTACACTAAAGCAAAAGGAAGAACTGGATACTTCGAATCCGCGAACAATTAAAACGTAGATTGTTCAAGTCACTTTCAACGGGTCGCCATCTTGTGCTGCCATCTGCTGGTGAAAGGCCAAAGCGGGTTTTTCATTTGAAACAACAAGCACACCATAAAACTTGGAATTTTTAGTCATTGTTTCGTATAACTTGTATTGCATTTCGCATGTCTAGTACACTGTTCGGCTAAAGATAACAAATATTTGGAACGTACAAGTGTTGAGAATATACCATGTATTTATTGAGTTATGCCCGTTCTGGAAAGGAACAAGACGCCCGACGTAATTTCTTTAAAAACATCTATTTAGGATACGAAAAAATATTTCCAATTCCCATGTCATTAAAAATGGCTCTTGCCGTAAAGTATTTATCAACGTTTAAGAGTCCATGATAATAGTTCGCATTTTTGTTTCCGGTAAATCATTTCGTGTCCGACAGAGCTGTAAATCGTGGACAATTTCCTGTTCTTTTATTGCTTAATATTAAAATACGATTGTTTGATCACGAACCCGAAAAGTAATCCAACTTTCGGTTTCACGTTATACCAAAACTGATAATCACTTCCAAAGCATCCATTAAATGCTATTAAAATAGGGAAGTTTTATGTTGAAATTCATATTTTTAATGAGAATTTATAAAATACCTTCAGAACAAGGATTTACTTTGTTCAAGATTACAGGTACATTAAGTTGGTTATAATTAAATGTTTCAAAATGCAAGGAAAGCAATCCATTCAAAAAATATTGATACAGGTTTCTATGAAGGAAACACAAAGTTTAGATAATGCACTTTATTGACCAAAGTAATAAAAAAAAATGATACAATCCCATTGCTGCACAAAGCAGCTAAAGCAAAATAAATATCAATGACAAATTCCACATCTATTTGTATTTTACTTACCCTCAGAAGATCTGCTCACAAACACAAAATATATCAGAGAAATCATTTTCAAATCTGTTTAAAACACATTTAACATACTGAGACTAACTAATCAATAATTACTTATAAAATGTTCAAATATACTGGGCAATACCAAGTTCATGCTCCAAAAATAACAAAATAATATAATATCAGTTGAATTCAAGCAATACTTTTGAACAAAGCATTCAACAAATTTTCAAAGACAGATTGCAGTGACACACTTAAAAGTTTAGTCAACATATTATTATTAAAATTTTTTTAGAGAGTTAATATTTACCCTGTTATTCAAATCTTCTAGAAGACGAGTGAAAAATGGATATTATCTCTTTATATTCTTTCACCAGTGAGAGATTTATGAGCCCTGACTTGTATCCAATCACACTTAATGTTGCATACTAGAGTGTATAATTGAAAATCTTCACATACTCTCTTTGTGTACCCCTTTTTCCCAAACCCCCCGCCCCAAAAGTAAATTCTGGAAGAAAAGTAATGTGTATTTTTTGTTAAAAATTTATTTTTTCCTTTGACTATTTAATTAAAATTCAAACTACAAAGTTAATGCACTCCACTGAAATCTGTAGTAAGTTTTCTTTTCATTAATTAAATGCTCCAGCAGATAATAATGTCTGTATATTTATATTTTTATATACACACAAATTTTTAATTTTATAAATGTGTAATCACTGCCTTTTGCATATTTAACATCGTCCTTTATCAGCAAAGGCTAAATACAGCTATATTATAAGGAAAGCAACAAACCTACCACACAAAAAACATCTAGCTAATGAATTTATTAGGTATTTATAAACAATCTTAATCTAACATGTTTATATTGAAAATAATATTCTACAACAATATTCATCACAGATTTGGTAATATTATCAGAAATCTCTATACAAATTAAGAAAATCTTTGAGACTTGGAGGAAGAGGAAGCTCTTGGATCTTGA
This sequence comes from Acheta domesticus, assembly GCA_031308135.1. NCBI lineage: Eukaryota > Metazoa > Arthropoda > Insecta > Orthoptera > Gryllidae > Acheta > Acheta domesticus. Next base: position 64,972,823 of record JAHLJT010009355.1, read on the forward strand.
GACGCATATACATACTGTAAGAGTGTGTATCATCTGATTCAGATTGAGTGTCCATTGTTGGATCTGTTGCAGCATCAGCTGAATCTTCCGACTTTTCATCACTCTCATCATCAGCAGCAGCAAAAGCAAGTCTCTTCCAGATCACAGCCTCTCTCGGACGACGGCCTTCTCTTCTCTGCGGTGGTCTGCGAACATCATCATCCTGGGTGGGATCAGAATCTGCTTTGTCCATTTGTTCTGTGCTTCCCTGACCACTTGTATCAGATTGATATGTTCTCTTCACAGCAGGCAATGCATCCGAAAAATCTGAATCAGAATCTACTTCCATATACGTTCTATCTTCTTCATGATCAGAGTCAGAACTCAGACCTTTTCCATTTTCTATTTCATCCCCTACACCACTATCAGACTTCTTTCTTTTAGGTATCTTTTTGCGAGGACCCATAACATTCACTATTTCATCATTATTGGTTGTCTGTGAATCTAATTCTTGGGAAGCTGAATTTTCTAAAGGATCTTGTTCATGTGTTTTGAGATCAGTGTCTTCTTGTGTTGTGTCAAGCACCATCATCATGTCTTTATTTTCATCTTCATGGCTAGATGGCTTTTCAACTTCTTCTGATCTGCTAGCAACACTCTGAGTGATTTCTTTTTGTTCATCAGATGAAATAGATGGAACAATCGGAGCTATTTGTGGTACCTCATCATCCAGCACAGAAGAGTTTCGAGTTGTATTCTGACGATGACTGGCAGGACGTGTGCGGCCAAGTTCAATTACGGCCGTGATTTGACCAACACGTTCTCTTTGAACATCATAAATAAGACCTCCCCTTTCCCCAACTCTTTCGCCTACCTCCTCATCATCAGTGATGACAGGCCCAAAATTTTCATCATCTGACTCCTCAAAGATTGGAATTACAAAGCGTCTTAAAGCTCTTTTCTTCATCTTTTTTCTAGGCACACGCCGCCGCCTATTTTTAACAGCTGGATGCTCTACTTCGATGTTGCGACGTAAAATGTTTCGAATTGATGACCGGCAAGCATCTTGCAATGACAAGGGCTCACTGTCAGCTACAAATATCAGAGAATAATTTACATTTCAATTAATGATACCCAAATCACATTTTATTTAATAGGTATATTTCAAAAGAATTTTCAATATTAGGTTAATAATTTTTTCTAATTATAAGGACATTTACTTACGAAGAAGAATGACCTCCTTCAAACCATTTTGTTCAGGTTGCAACAATGGAGCAAATGAAACTGGAAGAACTGATTTAGCATCCCAGCTTGTTTCTGAAGTCCGAGTAATTTGAAGAAGTTGATCATTTAGAGGCATAACCAAAATACCACCAATCTAATTTTAAAATAGTAACCATTTAGAACAAATTAAGAATTTTCATTAAAAATTTTAAATTGAAAGCATACAATACAAGACTTACTTTTATGAGATTCTTCATATAGTTTTCATGATTCTCAGGACAAGCAGCACCACAATACACTCTATCATACTGATGCACATCAGACCCAAGATTCAAGCAATTTCCTAGTACGAAAATTATGTTTCAGTGATAATAGAATTAAAATATTACTGAAATATCAAAAGCAAAATTTTAATGTACATTATATTTTTATTTCCATATGCTGAAACTGAGTCATGTAATCTGTTAAGAGGCTCTTTTGCCAAAACAAATGTTACAAGATCTTCATACAGGGGGGTATATACTTAAAACAAAGACATTAAATTCTTAAAACCTTATTATTACTTTTTCTTGATTAACATTAACAATGTTGAACAAAACAAAGGCTTTCAAAAGTTGAGAATTTCAGAGAAGTGTAACACATAAATGTCTTAAAACCAAAACAAATTCATAAGAATTTAAGTTTCAGTACAAATGACAGGAATAAAAGTGAACTGGAAAAACAAGATAAAAAATTGACTGATATCAATATAAAAAAATTAAAATTAAAAAAAAAAGTCTTACTATGCAAACTGTTTAAGATTGTTTCTAGATTAGTTACCATAAGGGAGAAGAAGAGAGGCAATACATGATTGTCTAGTTTGAAAGAAAACAGATAATGATGATAAATGAATCTACAACTAATAACAAAAATTATGAATACCATTTATGAACTTCGGTTCACAAAACTCATATTCATCCAGAGCAGTAGATGTCTTTTTAAATTCCTCTAATTTACAAATTGCATAATTAACAACATCTTCATGGATTTCTATACCATGATTTGTCCCATATGGACCTGAAAAGCATTATTAAACATTAGAGAAAAATAGTGAACAATACTTGACAGAATGCGAAATAAACACTCACCCAGTATTAAACCTGCCATAGTACTCAAGTAACCAGTTCCTGAACCTAAATTTAAGAAACTCAATCCAGGAGAGAGGCATAAACTTTCCATTACTTCACTATATATGCATGGGGCTGATAAATGTAAATTGCCACTTTTCCATGCTAAGTCCTTGTAAGCATTGTCTTGAAACTCAGGGGTAAAATAATGAGCACGATCTACAGCCCGAAAAACACGTTCTACACATGGGCTTTTTATATAATCAGCTTCAAGTAAATTATCAATAAGTTCATCATTATCTTCTCCAGCACTAACAGCACCACCCATTTTGATAATAACAACTGTAGTTATAACTCCCTACAAATTTTCTTTCACTGTACCTGAAACAAACATTTTAAATGTTTAAAAAAAAGTCATTTTTTCCTTCATGAGGTTACTTCTTTTTTTGCGTCGGTCGTAGTTCTCCATTACTGCACCTGAATATAGCTCATAAAAGTAAATAACATCACGCTATACAGAAAATATTGGCAGTGTTTCAGTCTAACATCAAAGATGAAAAAGTTTCTTCAGGTAAGGATGGCATGGAAGGAATAAGATGAAACAAAAACGTAAACAACCCCTGGGGGGTTCAAGGACAATCAGCTGAGGTTTTAACAAATATATTTCAGGAGTCATATTACATCTCACAAAAGAGTAATCAAAACGCTATTTATTGTGATAGACATCCTTAAGTAATCCATGAACATACCGAGAAAGGTGAAAAAGTTCGGCAGCTGGAGCTCGAATGTGTAGTATTAAACAAAATCGTCATTGACATGTACGCACCGCCTTACGTCGCAAGGTCTTCATGGTTTTCTACATAGGCCTGCTCAAAGAGTCTTTCCTTTAAATAATCATTCCAAAATGTGCTTTCATATAATTCCGCACGAATACAATTACAAAATCACAGAAGAATGTAGCTGAACGCTTGTTTACTCTGTATCTGATGATGGTACACGTATTATTGGAGTATAATATTTATGCCCCAGACACGACAGAAACACAGCTGACTTCCCAGCTGATGTTCAATTACCTACTTCGGCAGCTACTAGATGTCGTTGAGTTCGGTTTGCCTGTTGCATTTCACGCGTCCTTCGCCAGAGTGCGAAAAACCAACCCTTGGGGTTTTCGAAAGGTCGAATGTATGAGCTAGCAATGGCGAAATTACATCATGGGTGAAATAGACTGCATTTAGGGGCCGTCTATAATTTACTTAATGCAAATTTGGAGTACTTTAGCGATATGTAACTTATACTTAGGTTTTTATTTGTTGGCGCGTGGGGGTCTTGTCTTCACGATGGAATATCTCATTGTATTTCGCGTCATTCTCGTTCTTGGCGCTAGGAGTCACATGATCGCCAGCACTGCTCGATAAGTCGCGATCATGCGATTCCTGGCGGCACGACGGGGAACGACGCGAAATACCGTGAGATATTCCATCGTGAAGCCAAGACCTCACGCGTCAAGAAATAAAAACCCAAGTATATGGACGATAACTCATAACTAGAGACCGGATTTTTATGTAATTACGTATTTGTTGTCTTTCTACCTACTGTTCTGAAAATTGTTATCTTGGCGAATAATAGCACTCCTAACACAATATCGAATTTTTTGTTACATATTTTTACTTATTTAGTAGTATATTACATATTTTGCTCTTTTCACAATACATATTCTTATTTTATCAATTTCCTTCTATTTAATTCCATATTTTTTATGAAAAGATGTATTTAAAAAAAATCAGCATTTTTCCTACATTATTGGGGAAATCTAGGTGTCCAAAGCATTGACACCGCGTTTTGTGATCTGTAACCTTAATTTCCGAGAAAAATTTGCGATCACTGACGTGTAACACTTCGATGAAGATGCTACAGTGTACTTTTGCTGGTCGTAGATCTCGCTAGTTTGTGCGATGGCTTCTATTGCGATTAGTCTGGCTGCTAAACTACAGTAGATTAAGCTTTTACTACTGACATGAAAGTTGTATGATGTATACTGCGATTTTTGTAGGAAGAGCTCTCAAGGCCACTCAAATCATAGAGGAGAGATACAACTAGAGTGCGCGTGAGCCTACTGCGCAGGTTTCAACATGAGGTGGTCGTAAGTCACGTGACTTCGGGACACCGGCAGCTCGTGCTGTACGCTGCTGTATGTAGCTTTTCGTGCTGTTTGCTGTTTGTGGTGCTACAGCGTAATTATTTTGGGACGTTGTGGATATTTGTTCACTGCTTACGATCCCAAATTCTCTTTCTTTTCAAGAAGTGCAATAACAATTTAACTTTGCAAATTGTGTTCCACAGGATGAAACAACTGTGTTACATGTCAGTTCATGCCAGTATGCAAGTGTGCCACAAGTAAATGATCCTGAACTTGGCAGTGAGGTACCAACTGACCATAAGTACTTGCCATCAGTACACAATCTTGAAACTAGATTGTCTCCCTATGTTGTGGACATTGTAACTTATATTGGAAAAAAATTTAGTTAGAAAGTTGCAAAAGTCTCTTGCTTATGTGAACTGTAAGCTTAGTTCTTTGCTGGACTGATACTGATGAAGGATCATATTCCTTCATTCAGAGGAAAGATGATTATGGACTGAAATACCCTTCTGCAGATGTTATAAAAATCTGCAAAAGAGCAGAGGTAGAAGTAAGAATACTTCAGGGGAGAGGTGACATTTTTAAAAAGGCAGCATGTAGTACAATTGTAAATAGATGTCTGAGAGAATTTGTGAATAGTTCTGTTTTTAGTAATTTAACATATCATATTATTGGTCAAGAGGTCATAATGAATCACAGGATGTATTTAATAAAGGCAATATTGTTTAAATATATTGACATACGATTAAAACATTTAGGAAGAGAGCACACCCAAATTTACCAAAAAAATAGTATGGATCAGTTAACAACAATGATTTTATTTAGATGACATTAATCCTATGTGTATTTACTGGTGTAAGTTGTGTTTATAGTATGTTAGAGTTAGTAATTTGTATGATTGTAGTTGATTTTTATTAGTAAATTCTTTGAAAAATATGTACTTTACCTTCCAGGTCAAAGACCCTCATTTCGATCAGGTTTTTGTCCAGTTTTCCTGATCCATTGAGCAAATGCTGAGATGTCCCCTTGTTTTGCTTTTGGATATAAATGTAGCTTCAATACGCCCGTGTTTTCTTGAGCTTACTTGCTAGTAGTGGTAGGAGTAAAGCCAGTGGCATGTTACTGTTGTTAGTAATACAAAGAAAAAAATAAAACATGCAGTTTGTTTATCGATGCAAATAGGTTTTATATAACTTGGGAGGGAAAATGTCAAATGTTATAGTTAAAATATAGCTTTTGAAGCTCAAGAAAATGAGTGCAGATGGAACTTTTCCCCATATATCACATACAGTTTTTACTGTTTTTGACTAAATAAATCAAAGGTAAAAGCCTTTTTTCCCTCTATAAATCCTTGAAATATCATTTTGATAACTTGCTATTATAAATGTCACTGATGTGGATCTTCAATAGTAGAATACCTAACATTGAGTAATAACAGAAATTTGGATTAATGCATCCCATGGAGTTAATTTTACAAATATTGTTTATTTATAGGCCTATGTAATTGTACTTGTAAAACAGGTTTAGTGGAGTATGCGGTTGAAAGTGACAAGTTTGACAAAAATCGGAATTTTCATGTACTTGAGCAAATAGAGCAGAAAAACTTAAATTCACTTTTCTGCTATAAACAACATTTTTAGGGTTGATTAATAAATGAGAAAAAAACGCTGGACTGAAACATCTTACGTACGCATAAAAATAAAATCATTTAATGCGAGACGGGTTTTCTTGTAGATGCCACCTAGCTGTCCCAAAGTCACGTGACACTGGCGCGAGAGATGTTGATACCCGGCCGGGCCTTCTGCGCAGCTCGGTGCGCACTCTAGTATATCTCTCCTCTATGACTCAAATCCCGGTATCCGATTTTACATATTTATTGCATATTCTTACTATTTTAATTACATAATTATGTACATATTTTGACGTTTTATACTACATATTTTTCCGGTCTCTAATCATAACGAAAGCTACCACATATTCAATACTTGGCTCTCTACAGTACTTCTCTTAGCCCTTATCGTAACGAACGAGACAGGATCGGTTCACTTCCAGGAGAACAAGGCACGGTTCACGGTAATACACCGAACAGGTGTGTAACTAGCCGCCAAGAGAGTATTATTACGAAGCCGCCGCCTTACTATGGTCCGATTAAAATAAGTTGGTGATTGACAATTGTGCTTCTGAAGCTGTAGCTTCATACAATATGAGTGAATGATTTGGTTACTTTAATAAGTATTTATTTCAAATGTTTATTTTCGTGTCCCGGGAACACGTGCTCAGTAGTACGCTACCTGTCAACGTCGTTCCCTTCCATTCGCAACTGTCAATCACCAACTTATTTTAATCGGACCATAACTATGCGTCTTTGGGGCAAATTTTCTGAAGTCGGTTTGAGGCTACTTCCTCACTTGTCAGTACGGTGCGCTTGATCGGTTAGGGTCACGATGTAAGATATACACATGGATTAACATTATAGAAGAGCATCCAAGCATTTGATTGCATCTTGCACAGCGCTGACGCGCAATTCTCGCAATGCTGGATACTCAAGATTGACTTGGAATGTTGCAGCTGCCCAGCACCGCTCACCCTTCTCTAGTATCAATGCCGTGCGCAAGACGAGGGTTCTGTATAAATCCGCGCCGCGCAGCTTGTCATCTTCAGTAAGCGAGAGAAAAGAGCTGTCACACACCTCCGGAGGTCAGGCGAGAAACATCTTATTCTTACAGCTGGGTTGAAAATATATACAGGAAAATTGTTTCCCATTCATTACTTACAGATTAAATAGATGACTTAATATTATAAATTAAGGAGATTTTTATATAAAAAAGATATATTGTAGGATAAACTGTAAACAAAAAAACTTCAAATGAAAATTATAACTGAAATATCAGTAGCAAACCAAGTCCAATTCCTAGTGAAACAGATTGTTTATCTTTCAAACTTGAGACTTGAATTTCTGTTTTGTACAAAAGACTAGATCAATGTTACCAATTTTCAGTCTCAAGTCATTTTACACGTCCAGTTTATTCACATATTTATTTTTGTGTAAAATAAAGGGAAATCGCCATTTCATAAAGGTGAGATGACATGGAGACTCAAATACTGTAACGGACTATGCCTTATGTTTTGAACATTCAGCTACAAATTCGCCACATCTTTGCATTTGAAAGCACATTACAAAACATACTGATTTGAGACTGGAATTAACATTGTTAATTGTGGAGCGTTCATGCAAATAACATGTCCATCTAATAAGATTTTTCAGAAACAGCGCAAAACTTATTGTTGACAAGTGTTGACAAGAATACTGCTATCAAATCTGTTATTTATAATTATGACGATATTCCAGGTTAAAAGTTAGACACGTTTGCTTTTGCTTGAAAAAGTTTGACATGTTTGTTTTCTGCTGAAGCATCTGAGGACATGTTGGCTTTTGCATAAAATAGAACTCTAACTGCACATTGTGCGAAAACTATTATTATTATTATTCCATTACATCACGACTAAAGATCTTATGAGTCGGCTGAATATATAATCTACTCCAGGTTGCAACCAGCTACCTAAGGAGCAGATTCGGTGACTATCAGTGCCTCTACAATACTTTACGCAAAATGTGGGCTGTTCCAAATAAAGCAATTTCTTGCACTTCCCAGTCTTTTGAATTACCTGGGAGTTTAGACAAGTTCTTACTCAAATTTTGCGGAACAAATCCCAGAGCTCCGATAACTATCGGGACTACCTGTGCTTTTACGCCCCACATTCGGCTGATCTCGATTTCCAAACTCTTGTATTTAAGACGTTTCTCTGCCTCCTTGGTAACGACGTTTTGATCGCAAGGTACAGCAACATCGATAAGTAAACACGATTTGTTCTCCAAATCACGGATAACTATATCCGGTTTGTTTGCCGCTATCGTGCGATCAGTTTGAATTTGTTGGTCGTACAATATCGTACACAATCCAACAGACGTCACCGGTTTCGGTGAGTGTTCGTACCACTTGGGGCATGTGTTTGGAACTTCGAGGGCGGTACAGATCTGCCAGTGGAGGTAGCTACACACCCTATCATGTCTTTTAAGGTATTCGGTCTTTGCTAGGATTGGACAAGCTGAGACAATATGATCAATGGTTTCTACTTGCTCCAGGCAAATGCGGCATTTGTCATCTTGGGAAATTTTGAGAAACGCTTTATCATAATGTCGTGTTCTCAAGGCCTGATCTTGGGCAGCTATTACAAGTGCTTCCGATTCTGGCTTCATCCTTCCCCTTTTAAGCCACATAAATGATTGATCTTTATTGATCTGAACCTTGTCCATTCGTTTCAAGTATTGTCCGTGGAGTGGTTTGTCTCTCCACGATTTCTTTAACATTTTTTGTGTCTCACACTTCATGTTTAGCAGCATCAGAAGTTCAGTGTCTGTGTTATTCGACGTGTCTTGCCTAGTTTTCTTCGCAATGTTTCTTGCTACACTAACAATGCCTCTGTTTCCCATTCTTCGGTCAGATTTCATGACCTACCTCATTAGAGGGTCGTCTTGATGGCTGACTACATACTTCCCCAACCCGACTATTGCGTTGTGCCAGGAGGCCTCAATTTGTCTGAGGCCTCTTCCTCCTTCCTTACGTGCCACATAAAGTCTATGTACATCAGCTCGAGGGTGGGAAACATGATGCATTGTTAGCAGTTTTCTGGTTTTTCGATCCATGGTGCGAATTTCTTGCTTAGTCCAGTCCACTAGTCCAAAACTGTATTCGGCTACAGGTACCGCCAAACTACCTATTGCAGATATTTTATTCCTGGAATTCAGAGCGGACTGCAGGATCAGTCTCACTCTCCTATAATACTCCCTACGAACTCTCTCTTTCATTTTGTCATTCGAGATGGTTTCACATTCTTCAATGCCCAGATATTTGTAAGTTTTACCTGGCTCAAGATCTTGAATCACAGTGTGCGTATCAATTTCAATGTTCTCAGACGTTGTGAGTTTCCCTCTTTTTAAATTGATTTTTGCACACTTGTCAAGACCAAACTTCATGCAGATGTCATTGCTAAAGTCATACACGACAGACAGCATTTGGGAGAGAATCGCTTCATTCTTAGCAAACACTTTCAGATCATCCATGTAAAACAAATGTGATACTGGCCTTTCATCACCATGGAGCTTAAAACCAAAGTCAGCTTGCGACAACTGTCTCGACAGTGGGATCAAACTAAGTGCAAAACAGCAGAGGGGATAGTGAATCTCCTTGAAAAATACCCCTGTTAATCTGAATACTTCTGGTTTCTACTGCTTCCTTTCCGCTGTGTATTAGTAACCTGGTACTCCACGACTTCATACTAGCCTTGCAAAATTCAATAAGTCTAGGATGAAATCGATAGATCTCTAGGGGTCTTCAAAATCCAATCGTGTGGTACACTATCAAAGGCCTTTTGGTAGTCAATCCAAGCCATGCTCCAATTACGTTTGCGTTTCTTTACATCATTCAAGATGACTTTATTCAGTAGCAAGATTTCCTTACAGCCTTAAGAGCCTTTACGACATCCTTTTTGTTCAGCTGGCATTCGATGATTCTTATCTAGATGTATATACATTTTGTCAGCTATGGCTGAAGTTATAACTTTGTACAGTACTGGCAGACAAGTAATTGGCCTGTAGTTCTTCGCCAAAGAGCTGTCTCCCGCTTTGGGTAGCAAATACGTGATGCCGCGTGTGAGCCATTCCGGGATTTCGTTTGGGTTTTCAAAAATTTTATTAACAGCCTTTGCTAGATGAGAATGTATTGCTGTTAATTTCTTAATCCAATAAATCTGGATCTTATCAATCCCGGGGGACTTCCAGTTTCCCATGTTCTTAATTGCTTGGAAGAGGTCCTCTTCCGAGAATTGGTGAATATCTTCCACTGTTTCTACAAGTTCATCGGCAGCATCAACTTCAGATTGAAGCCAAGATGCGTCTTTGTTGTAGGATCTGCTCTCTTCCCAGATTCCTGCCCAAAATGCTTCGACGTCATCTTTTGAAGGAGTAACAGCTTTGCCATTCGGTTTTTGAGTCAGATTGCGATAGAATCTCTTCGCGTCTGTTTCAAACAACCGGTTCTGTACACGGAAATCTATTCTACGTTTGTACCTTCTTATTCGTTGAGCCCATGCTTGAATTTTCTCTTTTAGCTTCTCAACTACCATTAGCCTGCTGGTGTCATTTTCAATTTGGTATTTTTGTTCAACATTGAATATTTTTCGTTGAACTTTGGAGGTGTGCGTTGATTTAGAAGATGCCTCAGCTAAGAGTGATATTTCACGCCGGGTGTCGGCTATCCGTTTGATAATTCTGTTCATCCATGGGGGTACAGAGCTGTTTACTCTGTTTTGCTGTCGGCCGTAGGTGTTCTTGGCTGGCCCCAAAATTATCTGAGATACTAGATATCCAGTTGCATATATGATGTGATTGATTTCAGTAATATCTAGATCTCTGCCTGGGGTCTCCACCACCTCATTTAAGACAGAATTCACTGTTTCTATCACTCTTTTAGCTTTGGCATTTTCGTATATTCTCCTCAACGGTTCGCGAGATTCAAACGGAAGTTGACTAACTCTTTCTATCTCGCGCCGAAGGAGATTTCGCATCATGTCCTTATCGTGTAATTCATTGCCAGATGAGTTTTCACCACTGACGTGTGTTTCACTGGAAAGCGATGAACCTTCCACGGGATCATCATTTTCAAGTTCTACGTGTTCGTCATGTGGATTGTTCGAGCGAAGTACATACTCCGCATTTCTCTCAATGTCAGCAAGTTGTTCTGCTGTGAATTTTCCACTGCTGAGTATGTATCGTCGTTGACTGGCAAGCTTCTTTGAGTCTAGGGTAGGTCTCATATCTGGGTTCCGCTCTCTCCATACCTTGAAAACTTCTATTTGTGAGCCCCCATTTTTCGCTTTTGCATAGTAAAAGCACCACATCACCTCCTTTAATTCATCCCGGGTCCATCTCTGACGATGGCTTCGAGCTACTGCCGGCTCTGGGTCCCTGGGACTAACACCCGTGGGATGGCCAGACGTCGACAAGGTGACATTAGCTCGGTTTCTGAGCAGGTATGGCACATTGGTAGAACAAGGCACGTTAAGATTCATTACATTGCTTGTTCTATCCATTTTGCTCATTGGTTTGAATTGAGGATTCGCAGGACGCAAGTTCGAGTTCACAGATCACACTTAACCCTCGGGTTGTTTCCTGCCATCCGTTACTGCGACCCACAGTGGCCTCGGGGCATCCCCCCGCAGGGCCCAGCAAGGGATCCCTCTGATCGCCAGTCGGCATTACTAAACCCCACGGGATTTTCACTGACTGCTGAAGGCAGCCTCCTTCGCTGGCTAATGCAAGGTTCGGGCCTCCACTCTAATCAGTGGCCTGGTGTGCCAACCCAGTTTCTCTCCTGTACCCTCTATGAGCCGACAACAGGAAGTTCAAAGTTTCATGACCCTTCCCTCTCTACTTACTTCCCACTCTCCTCAAAATGGAGTACTTCTTCGTCGGACCCCTCACCTTCAACCTATTCAGCAAGGGAGGCCCTACCGGTAGCTAGGCTACCACTGACATAGCTTTAAGGCTCATGGGGGTACTCAAGCTCCACCACCAACTCCAAGTTCGTGTACTCCCTAGATGGAGTTATTATTATTATTATTATTATTATTATTATTATTATAAAATAGAACTACTAACATCATATTTGATTGGGATTATTTTACTGCATTATGTATGCAAATATTTTATTTATCCAAAAGACAAACCTACTACAATTTCTTTTTTATATTATTTATTTCCTGTTCAATTTTATAAAAACGCTTCAGGATGATTGAAGACATAATAACATTTTTTGGAGATGCCATAAATTTAAATTATAATTACTGCTAATTATGATTATGTTTCAATAAAACATGGAATAAAAACTCGATTTTTAATTAGAATTCAATAATTTTTATTATTATAAATTTTGAGTTTTAAGAGAAAGAATTATTAAGAAAAGATTTAGAAATTTATTTACGGAGGGTGAAATATATCTTTGGGGGTAGCGGGAACGAATTCGTTGTAAGTTATAATTTTGTCCTAAATCCAAATATTGATAAGCAAGAAAATTTGCTAAAGAGTTGAAGAAGATTGAGTAATTATAAATACCTTAATTGATTCTATTTGTAATTCTGTATGTATCTGTTTGTTGGAGATGAACCATTCACTTTTTAGAATTCTCCTTAAAAAATTTGTTTTGAATGGTTTGTATTTTCATGTTTGATGCAGATGCATTACACCAAATTGGGCATGCATACGTGAAGGTCTTATTATTGTTTTAAATATTGAAATACTACACTCAATTTGTAATTTTGAAAATTTATTAGTTAACGGGTATAATTTTGATATTTTTTGGTACGTTTTATTCGTAATATTTTGAATGTGGGATTTCCAGCTTAAGCGACGGTCGAAATGTAGTCCTAAATATTTAATTGAAATATGATTTTCTATCCAAAGTATATTTATATTAATTTTGAGACATGGGCGATCTGCAAAGTGTGAACATTTTTGTTTGTGTTAAATGGGTTTATTATTATTCTCCATTGTTAGATCCATTTACTGTATACATTTAAAGAATTTTGTTGAGGGTTTCGAGCAGTTTGTATATTTTTGTGAAATGAAAAACGGCAGTATCATCGGCATACAGTACTATGGTGGTAAAAGGAAGGTGTGGAATATCTGACATGCATATATTGAAAAGTAAAGGATAAAGAATCGAACCTTGAGGAATTCCTGAGAAGATATGACGAGAAGTAGAATAAGATGTATTAATTTTCACACAAAATTTACGATTATGTAGATAATTTTTTATTATTTCGAATAAGTATACAGGAATTCCTATTGAATGTAATTTAAAAAGTAATCCAGAATGCCAAACTTTATCAAACGCTTGGGCAATATCGAGGAAAATCCAATTGTATGTTCCTTTTTATGAAATGTGACATACAAAACATGGCGGGTTGGATGGTTGACGGCGAACGTCAAGGAGGTGTACGTGGAGCTGAAACATGCGCGGTTGTTGTGGCGTTGCTGTGGTGCGCGCTCAGCTTGTTGATAACAATTGAGCAGACACTGGGTGCCGTAAATGCCGGACCGTGCGGCGATTAATAAGTTGTGGTACGTTGGATGACCATTGCGAGAGAAATTGTGATTAATTCGTTCTTGTGGAAGTGTTAATTGGAGGGACTCGGGCTGTTGAAGAGGAGCGAAGCGGATGGCCCCGGTAGACGTCGCGGAGGCCTATTCTGGGAGGTGCCGTTCCACTTGCAACCGGGAGGGCTCTGTTATGGTGAATGTGAACTGAGTAATGGGTCATGAGGAAGTGATTCGTTTTGAATAGAAGGTTAATAAAGGAAAGACTGTTCTCAGGAAGTAACGAGGGAGGTACTGGATCTCAAATAAATATGTTATCTGTTTCCATGAAATTCCATGGGTTATTATTGTGCAATCTAGCACGTTAGTTGTGCAGATAGGTATAGAATTACATTCAGATTTCGCGCTTCTCCGTACGGAGGGCGGATCCAGTGGCAATTTTGCTGATCGCAGGAGGGTGAATTGTTACTGAGCATGAACCCACAGTTGGGCTGAGCTAGCACAGTAACGGGGTGGTTGATTCCGTTAAGTACTTGGAGTTGTTTCCTGGCGGCCAAATTCTCATGGTGGCTTGTTTGGTAAAACGTTTTTTCAGTTTTTTTAGTTAGTTAAAAAAACATTTCAGAAAGTTAAGAGCTATTAATTCGGAAACGCATAGTAAATGGTGAGATGTCGAAAAATTAATTCGAAAACCAAATTGGTAATTTGGAATTGCTTGTATCGAGGAAATATAGGATAATAATCTAGAATGTAGTTTTTCAAAAATTTTAGACAATGAAGATAAGAAACTAATAGGTCTGTAGTTTAAGGGAAGGTGGGGATCCTTGCCTGGTTTACATACGGGGATAACGTGAGCTAATTTCCATGGTCGTGGGAAATAAGAAATACGAAGCATTGAATTAAATATATTTGGTAATTTCGATAACATTTGTAAATTAAGTTCTTTTATCATTTTGTTTGAAATATAATCATATCCTGAAGTTTTGTGAATATTCAACTTTTGTGTTTTTTTTGAACTTCTACAGGAGAAATAAACTTAATTTTTGAAGGAACTGAATATTTGTAGAAGAGATGTAAGACTCAATTTCGCTATTAAAAGTTTAATTTATTATATGGTTTGATGTAAAAGACTTTCCTAGTTGATCTGCGATTAAATTTGATTTTTGAAAATCGGTGTAGGCAGATGTAGAACCGTTATTTAATATTGGAATACGGAAAAAGATTTTTTAAATTTTTTAATTGTTGACCATTGTGATCTGCTATTGGGATGTATTTGTGCGATATAATTTTGAAATTTGTCTAATTCATATTGGTCTATACGTAATTTGATAATGCGTGATAACTTGTTGATTATTCTTTGAATGTCAGGGCGACGTGTTTTTTGCCAGAATCGTCTTAGGTAATGTTTGGATTTAATAAAATTTAAGATATTTATAGGGAGAGATCGACTATGAATGTACGATTTAATGTGTACTGGAATATTTATATGCATCTAGAAGTGTTTTAGTGAATCTTTATATTTCGGTGTCAATTTTTTGTGTATTATATAAGTTCTTTGGGAAGTTAAAATTTGAATTTATATATGAAGGATATGTATTCCAATTTATTCGATTGTTATGAAGGGGATAATTAATTTTTAATAGTGAATTAAAACATTACTTTAATAGGGAGATGATCGGAATCTAATTCAGGAAGTGGGAATTGAAAGAATTGTAAATTAACTTTTTTGTAATTATTATATCTAAAATATCTGGTATTAAATTGCTATGATTAGAATAGTATGTTGGTTCGAAGGGAGCATGTATGTCTAAATTATTTTGAATTATATATTGTTGTAGTCGTATACCCTGCGGATTTGATGAGATGCATCCCCAGGAATATTTTTACTGTTGAAATCTCCCATGAGTATAACTGGATTAGAAGATTGAAAAATGAGGTTGTAAATTTGAATAGGAAAGGGTTTGTTTGGTGAATTATAAATAGAAGATAGAGATTAAATAATGTTATTTATTTTAATTTCTAATGCTATACTTTCTAAAATGTCAGATATAGGAAAAAATGTTTGCTGATGATATATAGAATTCTTGATTATTATTGCTACTCCTCCAGAAACATGATCAAAGATTATATCATTTCCATAAATTTTATTACCTTTTAAATATAGTTTTTCTTTAGGGGTTAGATGAGTTTCAAAAATACATGCTAAGTCATTATTGTAATAAGATAAAAAGTGATTAAAAATATTTTGTTGTAGCTTTAATCCATTAGAGTTCCAGTTTAGTAGTGTTATATTTATATTTATATTGTTATTAATGGCTATTAAAAGTGGAGAAAGAAGGTTTTGTAATAAAGTCTGTATTTGTGGGATAAGTGTAGAAATAATTTGTTGAACTATGTTGGTAACTAAAGATGTGTAATTTGAAGTAAAAGGATTTTGTTTTAATATATCAAAGTAGGAGAATTTAGGTGATGTGTGATTATATGTTGGAGATGTAGTATGATTTGTTTTAAAAGGGGGATTTTAAATAGAATTGTTGTGTTGAAAGATTTGAGATTGGGGAAAGTGTGGAAAGTTTTGTGCATTTAATTTTGGAGAAGGAGAACGCAAGTTTGTATTTATTAACATGTGTAAATTTGAATTATTAGGATTATTTGGTTTAAGTAATTTTTTAAATGCAGGGCAACCCTTGTAATTAGCAGTGTGCATACCGAGACAATTAACACAAATCAGAGGGGTTGTTTTTGGAAGAGGGCATTTCGAATAATGGTGGCTCAGTACATCTTACGCAACGCAGCATCGTATTTCTTATTTCCCACGATCATGGAAATTAGCTCACGTTATCCCCGTATGTAAACCAGGCAAGGATCCCCACCTTCCCTTAAACTACAGACCTATTAGTCTCTTATCTTCATTGTCTAAAATTTTGAAAAACTACTACATTCTAGATTATTATCCTAAATTTCCTCGATGAACATGAAGTCAGAATCAATGTTTTATGGCTTCTTGAAACCGAAAAATCGATTGACGGCAAAACATCTGTCCGTCTGTGAACAACGCTGGCGGCTAAACCGTTCAGCCGATTTTCCGAATTCCAGATATTCCCAATCGATCTGGCTGATGGCCCTGAATTTGAAACCGATATTTCAATTTGTGGGGGTACTTTACATGAAGAAACTGGGACATCTTCAAAATTTTCAAAAAAATGGTGCCAAGAATTTTAATTAAATTTTGTTATTGGATAGTCTGAAGGACGTTTAAGAGAATGGTGGAGGTCTCATGTTGGTTGAAAATCCTGATTTTTCGAAAATTGCATACCGAACGAATTGCATAACGAAGTGGATTTTATTTTGTCGCAGACTTCACAGAAACTACAAAAACCAGAAGAAGCACATTTCCCCCAGCTGTCACGGCTAGCGTCAGCATTGGTCAGATACTGTTGTACATCGGCACTATTATTGCATTCTCAGTGTTCAGCCCTGACTTTCAAAACAACAGTAGTTCCTAATTCTGCCGTCAGTAAATGTATAATGAACGAGTAATAAGATTAACAAGAAACATGATAAAGAAATTAATAGACGCATCTCAGCAGCATGGAAAAAATTCTGGAATTGAAATTTATTCTTTTTAACAAAACAATTAGTATAAAAATTAAAAGACATAATTGGCACCTCTATCCTACCTGTTCTGACTTACGGTGCACAAACCTAGTCTATGACCAGGAAAAACCAAAATGCTATTGGAGTATGTCAAAGAAGTATGGGAAGAAAAATTCTCCGAATATCTTTAGCATATAAAATTAGAAATGAGGAAATAAGAACACAAATAAAAGAAGCAATGCTGACTGCTCATCAACTAAAATGGAAGTGGGAGGCCACATTGCAAGACTCAAAGATGACAGATGGACATCCAGAATAACTTCCTGGGACCCACGAATAGGGAAGAGGAACGATTGGTAGACAACATCGTTGGTGGACGGACGACTTCCGGGAACTTCTCGGTAATCAGTGGTCAAGAGTTGCAAGAGACCGTAAAAATGGGGGGAATGGAGAAATCCATAAAAACAGTGTGCAAAAAGTGTAAAAAACATTGTGAAACAGTGAGTGTGAACAGTGTGAATCCATGTAAGGTCCCCGAGGTCTTTGGCGGGGTTTGCACACGGAAATATGGCCTGCTCCGTGGTGGAGCTCTTCCAGACATGCGTTTACAGATAGTTTTGCAGAAACAGTTTGTGGTAAGTGCCCGGATGATTGTCTCACTTATTGGGCGCCCGCCGGATTTTTGCAGTCACTTGTCACTTTTTGTAGCACTGACACCTTTCACCGACTACTTAACACTGTTTCTTTTCACAGACACTGTTTATTATCTACTGACATTGTTGTTTTTTGTTTTCAAGGCACTTGTCTTTTCTGCTTTGTCGCTTCTCCGTCCTTGCTCGTTTTGTTTGCGTTCCGTTTTTAGTTTCAAACGGTCCTTCTTAGGGCTTATTTTTTGTTTCTTTATTTTGGTTTTATTACATGTGGTTTTACAAGAATTACTTATGTACTAGTTGACCTATTGTTTTACTTACGAGCTAGTTAACCTAATTTTAATTGTTTTATTTACCCTCCACCTTGTAATGATCTCACTCCTGAGTTTAGCGTTCAATAGAATATCCTAGTCCTAATGGCAGTGCCCTAAATCCTGATGATTAATACTAATCTTTTCAATTTTATTTTTACATACTAACTATAACGTACCCTACTCTGAGTATTGTCGTGAGTTGGAATATATATATATATATATATATATATATATATATATATATATATATATATATATATATATATATATACAGAGCGAGTCACGTAACTTTAGCACCTCCTGTAACTTTTGAACGGTTGAAGATATTGCAATGCAGTTTTCACGGAAGTGAATGAGGGACTAATTGATATGTGTATTGATTTCTCATTTATCACTTGTATTTTACGAGATATTTGAGGCAACTTTGTTTTTTCAAATGGGACTATACACATTTTTTCAGTCTATCATGACAAGAGTAAAAAGACGAATCCAAAGATATAAATATTGTCATATGTTAGATAAGCATTTTTTTGAGTAATAGTGATTTTTTGCGACTAGTGTTTAACGGATATTTTCATTGTAACTGTCAGCCCCACAAGGTCACGCAGCGCTCCCACAGCAAACGTGGGGTCGGGAAAAGGAAGTACTTGAGGATACGAAAAATATTCACAAAACTGTTGCATTTTTTCCTGAACCCTCCTTTCCACCCTGATCCATTTTCAGATATTTTGTGTTTCTTAGTGATTGAAAATACGGATTTGTCTTAAGTAGTATTTATTGAAATAAGATTATTTCTATCCCTAAGTTATTATTATATTCTTATTAACATTGAAATTGTTTGCTCAAAATACGCAAATATTTTTTGTACAGTTTTAATTATTTATTCTTATTGTGCTTTGTTTCAAGATCCCATTAATACGTATCTTATGAAACCCCATTAAATGGAGTTGAAGTTATAAACAATTTTAATACGATACAAACTAATGACAAATCCTAATTTTCCATCCTTTAATTCCTTCAATCAAAGAAAGTCGATAATCTGAAAATGCGGAAGGATGGAAAGCACAGTTCAGGAAAAAACTGCAATGGTTTTGTGAATATTTGGAATATGTTTCGTATCTTCAAATCTCCCTTCCCTTGCTCGGGCGCGCGTTGCTGGTGGAGCGCTGCATGACCTTGTGTGGTAGACTATTCAAAATGTCCGTTAAACCCCAGTCGCTAAAATAAAAATTAATCAAAAAAACGATTATCTAACATATGACAATATGTACATCATTAGATTCGTCTTTTTACGCTCGTCATGGTGTACTGAAAAAATACGTATAGTTCCATTTGAAAAAACAAAGTTACCTAAAAAACTCGTAAAATACAAGTGATAAAATAGAAATTAATGCCCGTATCTATTAGCCCCTTCCCCTCATGCACTTCCGTGAAAACTGCATTGCAATAACTTCAACCGCTCAAAAGTTACAGGAGGTGCTAAAGTTACGTGACTCACCCTGTGTATATATATATATATATATATATATATATATATATGTATATATATATTGTGACCGTACTTACCCTTGTCGGTTTCACGGGTGCACATATAAATTTTGTGATTGTTTATTTTGGGCACAGGGTTTCTTTGAGGGGGATACTTTAATCATCATTATCTGAGTTCAAAGAATCTATCATCACAGAAACAGGATTTATTAAGAAAAAACATCTTCACATTAATAACATAATTTACATCATTGACCTAGTCGCAAATCCTTACTGAATACAGATTAAATGGTTTACATTATACATCTCCGACTATTCCTGTCATCTTTACATTTATTATTTCCATTTAGGTAACCTCCATTTCTCTGAAAACTACATGCCATTCGTGAACCACTACAGACACTGTTGCTCTCCTTACTACTCAGTGAGCACCCTGAACCGGCATTTTATTTTCGATTACCCATCTATTCCTGTTCATAATTATTATTACTTATCTGCCTTCCACTACCGTCGTCTTCCACGCGGCGCGGCCGCGTGCCCCGACTCGTTGCCGAGAGGTGACCTTGGCGCCAACGATGTTCTGCCTGCCCACGTGTCGCCGGTGGCCCGTTCTCGTACCGGTGTAGTTTCACCACAATTTCCTTCTCCACACGACGAATTTACTGCCTCAGCTCACACGGCTCCACCATGTAATCCCGCATCCGCACAGCTACACCGACTACCATTGAACAACATCGCTCACGTGTCCGTGCAATGTTCTCTTCTCTTGTCAAATTTCGTGATTATTCCTTCCAAACACGTTTACCACAATCCTTACTTGCAATCATCATTAAGTCTATCACAATTCTCCTTCCTTTAATACCAGCCGTCCCGATTATTCTCGATTTATCCGTACATTACCACCTCGCTCTCTTGTCGCCATCACGCCTCCCTCCTCACTGCTCCCTGCTCGCCCCCCAACCACCGCTTCCGCGCGGTCCGACCGACCAATCCCCCCACTTCCAGGCGCTCGTTCACGGCTCGGCCCGATTCATCCCGCAACGATTCATCAACTCGCGCGCCACTTTTGAACTTTGTGGTGTGCCTAATATTTACGTTTTGACCAATACGGTCTATATATATATTCCGAGAGCGCCGTCGCCCCTTTTCCTGTTTTTCGTACCTGTAGGTGGGGTTGCCTACCTTAAGGCGTGGGGTGACGGCGCACCCAGCTAGCTTAGTATCTAACACATCTTAGTAGCTAGTGATGAGCACGAGTATGAATGAATGGATGTTGCTTGACTGAGCGTGAATGTGAATATGGACTTATTTTGACTTATTTTGGCTTTGTGCTCCCCGAGGTGGGTGCTCGAGGTCCAATTTATAATGTAAGCCTCCTTGCCCCGCGCGAGGCCATTGCCCTATTAGGGACTGAACGGGCTATTAATAAAAAAATAAGATGTATTGGTGTACATGTTGGCTAATGTTACTGATTTTATTACTCGTATAATATTGATAATAGGTGTATGAAGTATATATTGTTTTACTTTGATATACAGTGGAAGTAATTTCTATTACATTCACTATATATCCAATGCCGAGAAAACGAACCCTGACAATGCGATGTGATCCCAGGCGCAGCAAAGCATCGAGAATGATACACGCTAATATAAAATATGTATATTCATGGAAATACAGTTTTTTCTGTAATAACTTTTCTATGACTCTTCTTCTGCGTGATGTAATCGCACGGGTTCAGCTAGTACTCACAATTTTGAAAAAATCAAACATAACCTCATTTAAGGATCTTTTTTGATAAATACATTTCATTAAGAAAAAATGTGATTTCACAATTGTACTTGTAAGAAGGCGCCGAAATTTTTTTAAATTTTCGAAAAAATCAGAGTTTTTGACCAACATGAGACCTACAGCGTTCTCTTAAAACTACATGAGACCTTTGAGAAAACTAGTGGTGCTACAGAATGGCACAGACTTTCCCGTATTAGTTTTCTATTTCCATGGGTCTTCGCTAGCTATTCGGAATTGCCATATACTCTTTCTTGCCAGCTAACATCTATCACCGCCAAAAGTACATTTTTTTGTCATTTTCTTAATTTTTCGGTTTTCTATTGGTAGAACGAAAATATTAATTTTAGAATATTAAAGAACACAAAAACCTAGCCCTAAATGGCAATTTTCTTTTAAAAATTATGTGCCGTTTTAAAGAAAATTGCGTTTAAGCGCTAATAAAAATGCGAAATTTGAAGCTCATTTTCACAGAAAATGTTTTAGTTTTCAAAATACTTTATTTCAAGTTATTTGAATCACTTACCAAATATAATAATGTTTACAAATTGCTGGTAATGTGAATATTAAAGATGTGAGAGATCCTTCAAAAAATTACATATGTGTAATTTTTGAAAAAAACAAAAAAATTCTCAAAATAAACTTTACGTCATATTAAAGAGTGCAATTAGCACAATCCGTTCGAAGAGTTTGAAGAAAAAATTTGATGTCATTTATGAGAAAATGGAGTTGAACGTTTCTGAAAATGCGGAAATTTGAGCTAGTTTTCACAGAAAACGGTTGTTTTCGACAAACTTTACTTGACATTATTTAAAGCACATGTACTCATAAATATAATAATGTGAACAATTCGCGGCTAGTGTAAATATTAACGACGTGAAAGAGAAGTAAAAAATACGTTTGTGCAATTTTGGGAAAAACAAAAGAATACAGCAATATGGCGTTTATTTCAACTCATAGAGTACATTTAGCACTATCCCTACAAAAAGTTTAAAGAAAAAATTTGCAGCTGTTTTTGAGAAAATCTTGTTTTTGTAATTTTTTAATATCGCACGCAATATTGCGCGAAAACTACTAAACTTTTCAGAACAATGTGCCTGACCTTAAACAAAGAACTCACTTTGGAGAGCACATTTTATTTAAACGAAAAATTTCCATCTTCAATTTTCTAGTTGGAGAAAGACGCCGAAAAAATTCAAACTTTCACATTTTTTTTAAAATTTAGAGCAGTACGTGAAAATCGGACCTATGCCATGTTAATAAGTGTATTTTACTCTATTCGTACAAGAAATTTAAAGAAAAAATTTGGAGCCGTTTTTGAGAAAATTTTGAAAATCCTCGGAGGGCTTCATATAAAGTACCCCCAAATTTCGAAGAATCTTTTTCAAAATTTCAAAGCTTCGACTAGAATCAGATCGACCTGGGAATATCCATTTTGGAAGAAATCGTACGTATGGTTTAGGCGCTAGCAGTGTTCACAGACGGACAGACGGACGTTTTCCTTCAATTTGTTTTTCGGTATCAAGGACCTAGAAAACAGGGTTTCTGGCTACACCACGTGTTAGGGGATTTTTTTTCGTAATTTAGCAACTGGTTTTATCCACTTTTTCGTTATCACGGCCCGGCAATTAATTTTTTTTTCGACGAAAATTGGCCATTTTTTCGCGCAGCATTACATAACTTTCCTTATACTACGTATATCACTCCGTGTATACGTACGTACACTGAAAAGTAAAAAAATAAAAAAAACCTATATAACATATTTTAGTTGTAAGAAGACGCCAATTTTCTTTCATTTTTGCAATATTAGAAAAATCAGTGTTTTCAACGGAAATGAGACCTACCCCATTTTCTTAATTGTCCATTACATTATCCAACAACAAATTTAAAAAAAGATGGAAACATTTTTTGAACATTTTGAAAATGTCCCAGAGCCTTAATGTAAAGTACCCCCAAAATTGAAATATCGTTTTCCAATTCAAGGGGACGCGACATCAGGTAGATTGATTAGAAAATATCAATTTTGAGGAAAATTGGTGAACGGTTTAGAGGCTAGTGTTCTTCACAGATAGACGGACCGACGTTTCGCCATCAATCGATTTTTCGTTATCAACCATTCACAAAACATGGATTCTGCCTACACGTGTTAGAGGATTTTTTCTAGATTTAGCACCTGGATTTATGCACTGTTTCGTTGTCAGGGACCTGTAAGGGTTTTTTTTGCCGAAAATTTCCCGTTTTTGCGCGCAGCATTACATAAATTTCTCTCTACCGCGATAGATAGCGATAGCGGTAGTGCGGAGGTGAATATAGATACTGGCACAGATACTTCGCATAAACTAGTACTTCTACCAAAGCACACACATTCTCGCATTGTTTCTTAAGCCTCCGCAATATTATACTATAGATAAACCGCAAAAGTTATTTAACCGGCAATTTTTTTTTCCGCTCCGGGATCCCAACTCAGATACTAAGAATGACCTTCCAGGCACTCATGCTACTACGCCACACAAGCGCAAAAGGTAAATACCTGATTCATGTAAAACACCCTCCACAATGAAAATAGCCATTTGAAACTCCCCAAGGCCTCAGCCAAAATCGGCTGAACGGTTTAGGCGCTATAGTTTTCCTCAGACGGACTGATAGCTGTTAGGTTCATAGTGTGGCGTCACTGAATTTTGGTGATTAATAGGGCCCGGATAATTATGTACAGTTTTGGAAAGAAAAATTGATCGCAGCCGTCTGCGGCTAAGTTCAGCTTGTACACGGGTTGGGCAGCCCTTGTCATGACGAAACGTCGCAGGCGGAGCCTCACAAACCTAGGCAGCCAATCTCAACACAGAGGGGAGTGCCCTAACAGAATTACGCCGTACAAAATGGCGGGCGTCGCTAGTTCCGATGTGGAAATATTTTCAAATAAAAATACATGGAATGAAACACTTTTATGAACATGAAAGTAAATTTATTCAAATATATATGAACACATACACTTAACCACTGTTAACACAATTCTTTTTGAAGAAATTACGTTGATGTGAGATAAAATAACACTAATTTTAGACCAATTACTTTCTTATACACATTTTAAGTTCAATATTGTTGTTCATACATAATCCACGATCTTTAACAAATGTCCAGTTTACTTCAGATTTTTTTCATAAGAAAAAATATTATAATTGCATATTTGCAATTATTCAAATGTTTCTAAAATTTGCAAAAATTGCAAAATACTGTCTTTCTCAAATCGATAGAGAACTTTTAAGGAACTGTTTCAATAAAAGATAATAAAATTGAAAGACCAAGTGTATATTTATTATTAAAGCAATAATTAAACTAGATATTAAGCAATCAATTTGAATCTCTTGTGAAAATTGTGATTTTGCGTTATTCGACTCAGGGACAATTTGAGCACCCCCCGAAGGTATAACGCACATTTCGAAATTGTTTATAACATTTTTAATTGTTGCAAAATTGTTAATTCGCAGTTTTCGGTTCTGGGTTATTAGAGAACTCTTCCCAATTTAGAATTGCAAAAATTGGAAATTGTTTATAAATTTACAAAATTTGCAATACTTCTTTATTCTATCATTTTAATTACCTTTCAACAAGTTGCGAAATTCCGCAATTGTTTGTAGGAAATTAGCATCTGATGCCAACTCTCATTTGTTTTACAGACAATCCAGTCGCTCTCCCTCACAGTCAGGTATATGGTTCAGATCGTTTTGCAGTGTCTCGCATTCCGCCGATTACACTGTATTAACGATTTCTGACTTACCGGCAAATTGATCGAAATTGTTGCTAATGAACTACTGCTCATTTTTTTCTTTCCATATTTTCTTTTTATTCTTAATACTTCGTTAGAACTGTCGTTTCGCTATTTTAATTCGTTTGAGTTATAAATAAATTATTAAAACGCCGAAATTGTTGCCCTGCAAATGTGAACGTAAAAGTTTGCTACTTGTTTTTTTATATTCTAGTCAATAGTGCAAACTGCATGCCGATACCTTCATCATCTAGTGATGAAATCTATTATAAACAAATTATTTTGCAAAATGCATTTTGACGGTGAGGTGGCACAAACTATATTATTACTAATTAAAAATTTTATATCAAGAAGTTTATCTATCGAATTGTTTTCTTGAAGTTCCAGTTTGAGCTAACAAGAAGAAAGTTTTAATTCCATCGATTTCACTATCACCGTCAAAATCGCAGCATATACTACTCGGTAATACGAGACTGCTGCCGAAATTCGCAGTGCGATGTAAGGAGTTATGTTGAAACACCCTAGCGATACAATTTAAAGCTTGTATTTCCTATTTTCGATTTTTGTTAATAATACTTAATATCTAGCGACGTTTGAATGGAGATCATTTTAACATTTAATCCGCGACGCAAGTGTTGTGCAACAGAGATATTCATTGAAATATTTTTTAATTTTGCAAAAATTGAATAATATTTTATTTTTTTAATAGAACTACATAGATTGTGTTTCTGAAATGATTAGAAATGAAGAGGAATGCAATATCTTAGTTGTTAATAACTTAAAAGAAATATAGAGCAACAAGTATTTTACCTAAACTTGATTTGAATTTATGAACAGTTACTGGTCCGGCAAGTGTTAGCCTTGAGACGCCTATGCGGCGATCGCCTATGGAACACTTGGCCTTCGCGGTGCCCAGACCTTTAGGCTATAATGGTGCAATGTGCTGGATGCGCGATGTGATGGATGCGTGAATACTGTAATCAGGATCATGGCAGGGAGTGCATAGAAACGGACATCCATGTTAAAAAAGCCAATCAGCGGAAAAAAAACGATCTAAAAACTGACAGCTTAAGAAAAAATTAAAGGCCATTTTCAGACCTAACAAGCATTGATTGATTTTTAAAAAAATAGACAAATGTATTTTTTGGAAACATCTCTTACACCGTCAATATGCATATTTCCAGAAATTTGTAAACACTATTGTATTTGTAAGTTGATGTACTTCAAATGACTTCTCATGATGTTTTTCGAAAATTCAAAAATTGTCTCTCAAAAACAGCTTCAAATTTCGCATTTACAGTAGCTCTTAAACGCTATTTTCTTAAAAACGGCTACAAATTTTTCAAAGGAAATTGCCAGTTAGGACGAGATTTTAATAGTTCTTTAATATTCTTCAAATAATATTTCCGTTTTACTATTCAGAAATCGAAAAATGAAACTTTAGAAAACGTGTACGTTGTGCTACGATACATGGCAGCTGGCAAGAGTATGTGGGAATTCCGAATAGCTAGCCGAGACCATAGGAAATAGAAAACTAATACGTGAAAGTCTGTCCTATTCTGTATCACCACTAGTTTTTTTTAAATCTACGTTCTCTAGATCGAACTATGAAGATTACTTTTATTTTATTGGAGAGCGTATAAAATACATTGACGTTTATCGGGAGCAAAATAGTAGTAGAACAGAGATAAAAGACTTCCGTGGTTCCTGCCTACAAAACTGAATTGACATTAATTTTTGCAAACGTACTGTTGATTTCAATTTTTTTAATGTGAAATGTGTTGTTATAATAAGAGTGTGAGAAGAGCGAATGAATGGCTCAGTGTCAAAGTGTTTCTCTAGAACTCAGAGAGCAGCGGGTTCGAGTCCTAGTCTCGTAACTTTCTTTTTTTTCATTCTACATTACAAAAAAATTCACTAAATTGCAAAATTATACATTTGTCTTGTCAAAGTTATGTATAATGTAAGCAAAATTTGCGATTGCGAAAAAGGAATGCGAACCAGCAATTCTAAAATAATGGTAATAGGAAGTCTCGACATGCGACGTTGCCAGTTGACAAGAAAGAAAAATCAATATTTTCACTCGCGGCTTAGCAAATTGAACTTCTGAAACTTCTCCTGTTATCTCGTAAGAGGGCCTTGTACTGACTAAATGAGCGTTCCGCATCACACGAAGTCACTGGAGCATATTTAAACTTGCACATATCTTCTGGGGTGTAGTCAATATCCAGTGTAACAGAATTGTCTCCACATAGCACAGCACTAATAGCAAAAATTGTTTCAAATCCTGGGTTTTTCTCCAAAACCGAAGTCATCTTCTTCTTTACTAGGTCTCCAATTAATCCTCGAAGAGTTTTTAAAGAATCGACTAGCTGATTGGGCAATTTGAAGGCTGTCGGAAAGCTTCATGGAAGACGTCTCCTAAGATTTAATTGTAGTGCTTAGAAGTCAAAAATTTGACTTAATGTAGGCAATATCATTTTTCATCTTTTCATTAGCAAACAATTGCTTTGATATATCAATGGATGCTGCAGCTTCAGAATCAAATTGATCAATAACTTGCTTCACAAAATCAAAGTTTTGCGCGTAGTAATTCACAGCATCAATCCAGGTGCCCCATCTCGTTAAAATAGGTGAGGAGGCAGAGGCACTCCTGGAAGAAACTCTTTAAATTTATCCACTCTGTTGTGAGCCTTCAGGAACACTTTTTTTGTACTGGATATCAGTGCATCAACTTGATCAAACTGAGATCTAATCAGTTCTGCAACGCGATGAAATGCATGCATAAGACAGGTTAGATGTAATAATTTGGGATACAACACATGTAGAGCTTCTGCTGCCTTGCACATGTACGGCGCTACATCAGTTACCAGAAGGAAGACGTTACTATGCTTAAATCCATCAGGCCACAGAAGTCCCATTACATCGTTAAACAGTTTTGCAATCGTTTTATGATTGCATTTGGGTAACACTTCACAAGTTAATAGAATGGACTTACACTTTTCACCGTTGATTAATCCTATTACAACGTTCCCAATATGACTTCCGTGTACATCCGTTGTTTCGTCAATTGATACCCAGATAGGGCCATCACCAATTTCCAAACGAATGGAATTCATTGTTTCCACATATAAATCAGGGACATACTTCTTTCTTATTGTAGATTCGTTTGGAATTGTTTCACGTGTTTATTTTTTCAGAAATTCACGTAGAACTGGATTGCTTAATTTCCAAAAAGGTGTACCTGCACAAACCATAGCACGACACAAATCAATTGAAAACTGAGTTTTCTGAGGCCCTGGACTATGGCGAGCATGAGATTCTGTCAATAACAACTGTTTTTGAGTTTGAATATTTATTTTCGAAATTCATGTTTGATGTCGCGATGTGGCTATATGTTGCAATACGTGAAAGCGCTGAGCACATGCCACACTTTTTTCACATACCTGGCAAAAAAGTACGTTTCCATCTGTAGAAAGATGTTCAAATTCTTCTGTGAAGTGCTTCAGTCTTACACTCAGAGGGGTTTTGTCCTTCGGCATTTTTTATGTGTAGAAAATATAAACTAATTCCACAATGTCACTGTTCAATGTTCTTCAAGGATTACAGAATAAAAACAATGCTGATTCAGATTTAGCCAATTGACTCTTTGATCGTACGAATTCCACTTCCTTTAAAGATGATCTTACCCGAAGCGCTATTGCAGGACTGCTCTGAAAAGATTTTGCCTGTGCCAAATTCTCACCCTCGGGGTTTATCCCCCGCTCTACAACGTTTAATCCAATCGCCGTGAATTATTTTCTGTCCCTTTCTTGTCGAAAAGCTACAGTGTCACATCAGATTTTTTTTCAGTGATTTTACATAAGATTTTCTCCCTAAAGAGATAATTTACAAAGAATGGTGAAGGTTCGGGTGTGACAAACAGGGCAAGAAAAATGACAATAGCGGATCCTGAGCTGCGTTCGCGCGTGTAGTAGCTGGCGAAGGGTATCAAGGTCAAGGGAGAGCTCTGAAAGATGCGAAGTGGGCGCGCGATATCGCCTGCTTGACGTATCATTTTCACACCTCATTCCAGCACGAGACTCCGAGCGGTGCGGACCTGCTCTCTAGCGCTCCGCATAACCGACAACGTGCTATAATTTACACCAAGTGTAATAAGTGATATTACACCTAGTGTTTCTACTCAAACAAACAGTGCAAAGCTTCTATGGCATATGCCATAGACTCATCCACAGGGCAGGCAATTAGCCAAGCCCTATACACCCTGCACAATGCAGACATCAACCAAGAAGGGCATTCAGAGCTGACCTCCTTGGAAACCAGCGTAGATATGGACACCAGCAACGCAGCTTCGCCAGCTCTACTCAATGGCGAGGGCATCGTCAACCAAGCCTTGACTCAGCACAACGCGTTCTACGGGACTCCACCGCCAGCTCCTGCCTCACATCAACAAAACAAAAGGTCAGTGAGTGTTAGTGACAGTGAAAGTGAAACCGAAAACAAGAAAATCAATCGTTCAAGTGAAAGAGCGGGTGAAAATTCCAAATCATCCACTGATTACG
This sequence comes from Acheta domesticus, assembly GCA_031308135.1. Classification (NCBI taxonomy): domain Eukaryota; kingdom Metazoa; phylum Arthropoda; class Insecta; order Orthoptera; family Gryllidae; genus Acheta; species Acheta domesticus. The sequence goes on from JAHLJT010009355.1 coordinate 65,002,582, forward strand.
AATATAATGTACCCACTAGAAACATGTTCGGCGAACTTGGTGAAGTCGGTGAAGGCCCTGAAAGCAACAGATTTCCTTATCTCAAAGAAACGTGCAACGACCAGATAATTCCAGCTAACAGAATTCCACCCATTTATGTAGCCAACATTCCTAACGTCAGCAATTTCATAAATGAACTCAAAACCAAAGTTACCAAAAATTTCGTTACCGATGTTAAAAACAATAAAATTAAAATAAATTCAAGCTCAGCAACAGACTATAGGAACATTGTAAAATACTTAATACATTCACAAAGAAGCTTCCACACGTATAAAGATCCCGCAAATAATAAATACTCGGTTGTTTTCAAAAATCTGCATACATCAATTTCCGAAGACGACATAAAAGAAGATTTAAAATCGCAACACCCTTCAATTATAAAAATTACAAGGTTAAATAAGGACAATAAACCAATCCCAGTAGTAGCAGCAGAATTTAGTGGCGCAGAACCCATTGAATCAATATTAACTATAAACTCAATTTGCAACCACAGAGTCACCACCGAAAAAAGAAGAAAACCCAAAGGTCCAATACAGTGTCAAAGGTGCTTAGATTATGGTCACACTAAGAACAACTGTAATCACAAAATTCACTGCGCATTTTGCGCAGGTAATCATTACACCGCAACATGCCCCCGCAAGAATGAAGATCCGCTTTGTGCTAACTGCCATGGGAAGCATAAAGCAGACATTAGAGACAATTCGTGCAGATATTATAAGGAAATTAGTGACACAAAAAGTCAGCGATATTCTAGGAAAAACAATAATGAAAATACGAAAGCCTCTACACCACCACCCTCTACTCAATCCCTCTCAGACTTCCCAAATCTACCCGAAAGAAATTTAATCAATAATTTCACTCATATCTCAAATCCTCAAAATCAAACTCAACCCATCACTTCGAGACATCCACGTAATAACCCTAATCAACCACCAACTCGTACTAATAATTCAAATTACCCACTCCTAAATACAATTATTAACTCAATTTCATCCTGCATTGTAAATTTCATAAATTCTCTAATCCCCACCATAATAAATGCAATTCAAAACTCAGTCTCAGCTTACTTAAGTAATAATAATAATGGCAATACAGGCCCATAAAGGATTAGTTCTAGTAAATTGGAACGCCAATGGCGTATCTAACAAAAAGACTGAACTAACCCAATTTCTCCATGCATACAATGTAGATATTGCAGGCATTACCGAAACCCACCTAAATAAGAAAAACAAATTATACATTCCCAATTATTCAATTTACAGGTCAGACAGATCTGAAAGCAAAGGCGGCGGAGTGCTAGTAGCAATTAAAACAAGTATAATACATCATCAAATTGACGTGTTAAATTCCCCAAGAACTGAATCCATAGCCATCCGCGCCATAATAAATAACAGCATATGGAACATAATAACCGTATATAATCCCCCAACTTCGAAAATTAAGGATATCAATTTTAGACACCTTTTTCAATCTTCGAACAACACATTACTAATTGGCGACTTCAATGCTAAGAATACTAACTGGGGATGCCGACACAACAATCAAAATGGACTCATACTATCACAAATCGCTAACATACTAAAACTCAAATTAATCACTCCCGCTGAACCTACATATTATCCATTCGACCGCAATAAAAATCCAGACATTCTCGACATCGGCATTACCAACTCTAATATAACATTCTTTTCTACCCCTATATTCGAATTAGATTCTGACCACATCCCAGTGTTAATAACCACGCAGCAGCTTGCACCACAACATGCCCCAGCACCCAAATCTAAGATAGGCAGAATAAATTGGAACCAATTCCAAAAAAATCGTTAGTGTAAAAATACCCGCTTTCAAAATACTCAATAGCCCTATCGAAATTGAACATGCTCTCTCTCATTTCAACACAATAATTCACACTACCGTAGAAGAGTCTCATATAAACACTGAAGAAACTAAAAAAACTAAAAATCAAGAGCTCCCTCCCGAAATACTCAAAGCAATCAAAGTTAAAAACAAAACAAGAAGACTATGGACCCACTTAAAAACTCCTGAACTTAAAAAAGAATTAAATATCATAACAAACGTAGTAAAAAGATTAATCAATACCCACAACAATCAACAATATCACAAGTTAGTAGAACAACTCACCACTAAAAATAATACACTATGGCAGTTTACAAAAAAAATACTTAATAAAAAGACAATTATACCTACACTAAACACGACAACGGGCAAAGCATACACCTCTATTCAGAAAGCCGAAGAGTTAGCTGATTACTTCGCGTCAACATTTAAAACAAACCTAACCAAACCCCATCCCGAACACAACACAATTAATAAAAATCAAATCGAACCCTGCTATGGTCCACACCCGAAAATACAATATACATCCCCAGCAGAAATAAATATAATAATAAAAAAGTTACCACGTAAAAAAGCACCTGGACATGATAACATTAATAACAACATATTAAAAAATTTACCTCCTCCCGCAATTGCATTCCTAACCAACATATACAATTCTTGTTTCAGGAATTCATACTTCCCCCAACAATGGAAACACGCAACAGTTATCCCCGTACCCAAACCTAACAAAATTGCTACAGCACTAAATAGTTACCGTCCTATAAGCTTACTGCCCACGTTAGCCAAAGTATTTGAAAAAATAATTCTGAAACGTCTAACCCAGTTCTTAAGAGACACAAAAACCATCCCCCGCGAACAATTTGGATTCACCAAAAACATATCAACTCAGCATCAGTTACTAAGAATCACAGAACACTTATACTCTTCATTCCAGAAAAAATTTCATACAATAGGCATTTTTATTGACATAACCCAAGCTTTTGACAGAACATGGCATCAGGCGCTACTATACAAAATCAAAAAAATAGGAACCCCTCATTACATCACCTCAATTATCCGCAGTTTTCTATCCAACAGAACATTTTCAGTTAATGTCAATAACCATCACTCAAACCCAAGGCAAATAAATGCTGGCCTCCCCCAAGGATCACCATTATCTCCCATACTCTTCAATATCTATGTAGCAGACTTACCAACACTAAATTCAATAAAAATCGCTCAATTTGCCGACGACACGGCACTATTTCTTCAGGACGTGACTTACACGAAATACGCAACAAATGCAATTATATCTTAATCTAATCGATAGCTGGGCCACTAAACTGAAAATCCAACTGAACCCATCAAAAACCGCTGCTAAAATATTCACCCTCAGACCGTACTCTCCACCCACTCCTCTGACATTAAATAATGAACCAATAATCTGGCATCCACAGAATAGCACAATTAAATATCTTGGATTGCACATAGACACGAAACTCAACTGGAAAAAACACATACAAAATAAAGTTAATCAAGCAAAAGTAAAACTACTACAATTAAAACCTATCATCAATAGAAATTCCTCACTGCCATATAACACAGCTCTTATAATATATAAAAGCATCTTAAGACCCCTCCTTTTATACGCATGTCCCATCTGGATCAACGCCGCAAAAACCAATATCCACAAAATTCAAATCTTCCAAAACCAGTTCCTCAGAATAATCACTAACGCCCCTTGGTTTGTCACCAACGATCAACTACATAAAGAATTATCCATAGAACCCATAGCCAACCATATTAACTACCTCTCCACTAATTTCTACTACACCATCCCACAAATCTCCACCCTAAAAGCTCTCAACCTCGGCCGTAACCCAACCCAACCAACCCGAATTAAAAATAAATACCCATTCCACATTTTCCTACAAAAATTCGCCGAAATTGACAGTTAAGAGGTACCAATGATGGTTTCCTCACCTATGTATTAGATTAAGTTTAGTATGTAAGTTAGTTATAAGCAACAAAAACATATGTATAGTGTAAGTTCCACTGAACTATGTAATACCCAACAAGAACATTTTAATAAAAAAAAAAAATCATTTTCACACCCCAACTTCCTTAGTGAGCTGTAATCTGTTCTCTGGTATACTCGTGCTGAGAACTAACACAGGAAGCTTTCGATTTGCACGCCGACGCCTTGCCCTTTTGTTTTGCAATACCATCCGTATATCGACAGACACATTTTATCGCCATGCAATGGCGCCGTGTAGAGGAGGCTACAGAAAAATGTCACACAACATCGCAGAATTGTTCATCTCGGAGAAACATATAGAATCAATGAAGAATTACTCAAAAAAATTGCAGGAAAAGGGAAATATTCAGAAATATGTAAAAATATGTAGTTTGAGTAAAATATGTAAATATATGTAGTTTCGGGTAAAATATGTAAATATATGTACTAAAAAGTCGACATTTATAGGCACTAACCGATACGAAACGTGAATATATCGTTGATTTGACTTGCTAGAGTTAAATTAATAAAATATGTAATTACATAATTATCCGGGCCCTAGTGATTAAAATGTTTTAAAATAAGTGTGCTAAGTTCTTGTGAATTGCGACCAAATGCGACGTAAAAACGACGGACTCAGCTTTGTTTATTTCGACCGCGCCGTAAGATCGGCAATCTCGCACTTTCTGCCCGCCCCTTTCTTTCTATGTCTACGATGAGGGCACGCGGCGCCCGCCGAGACCCCATCCCCTCTGTTTACCAAGGCCGAATGCCTGCAAAAGAGGCAGCTGCACCCTTCGCCCATCCCCGCACTCACCTGCCCGTCGAACGTGACGATGATTAACTTACAGTAATGGAAAGTTTGGGGTCACTGAAGACGACAAAATATGCAGCGGAGCCACGTGGATTTTATAAACAGTGTGAGGAACAAGGATGGAGATAATAGAATTTTCCAACAGGAACCTCTAAGGCGCCTTCTATGATTGGCCGAGGTTCATTTGCTGCGTAGTAAGCATGAGCCAATGGCCAGGCGAGTTGATCAGATTTCAGAGCTATCTAGAACTTTAAGGAACATAAGAGTGGGGAGAGAGCAGAGGTGGAGATAATTCTCTACCGTCGGCAGAAAGAGCAAACAATCGCAGACCAGCCCGCGACCGGCGCGTTTTCTGAATTGAAGGAATTAATTAACCTCCTCAAAGGATTTAATATAACTAAAATCATTTCGGCAGCAAAAACCGTAATCAACATTCTAAAAGATCAGGAAGATATGCTCACAAAAGTTTTGAAAGCTTTCTCAGCTGTATCTGCCCGCGCTGCCATGTTGTTCCACGCCACCGTGTCCTTTCGCGCCATGTTTATCATAGCTTTCCTTTCTCAAACAATATTCGGCATGGTGTTGCAGACATGCGAATAGAGCCGTCCTAAACTGTCTGCTCCTCTTCGATTCAAATGGAGCCCGTCGTGACCAAAGTCGGCATCTTGCATCCAGCAGTTGGGATCCACGAAATTCACCCTATGTGCTTCGGCAACCCAGCTCACGTGTCTGCGTCGTAAAACACCACTTACTACGATAGCAGCGCTTGGAAACTTGGTAGCACTGACGATATCGTAGATACCTCCTACTCGTATAATAAACTCATTCGATTTTGTCTTCAAATCGTTTGTCCATACGTGGAGAACTATTTTATTGGGAGCTCCAAGTTCGTGGTTTTCCACAAAACGCTTTAATTGGTGTGTACGGATGCCCGGCAAGCATTCCACGCGCAACTTACTATCTTGTTTTGTCACTTCTGTACCCACTATAGAGTCTCCTAATACAAGGCAGAAGCCTCTATCGTTCTTATTTGCAGGTTAAGCCACAACTGGAGTCGCAGTTTTGGCTCTCAACTCCGCCAGTTGCTCATTAAGGGCTTTATTAGCCACCCTCAGGTCCGTGATTTCACTTTGCGCGGATCTCAGCTCTTCTTCCAGGTGTCGCACACGATGTTACTTGCATTTGGAACAAACCCATTCTTCATCTCGGCCTCCTTTAACGTTGCCACAACTTTTGTGGAACGAATCGTCACAGGATTCGTATCGCCAGCCCGAAGAGAGATTCTTGCCGCATCAAACGATACATGATTCGGATGACTTTATCACATTCACAAAGCACGGAACTAACAACTGGACAGGGATTTTGTTCGTTACCTCCGATCACTAGCAATGCAGCTCTCACCGTCGCACTCAAGGAGGCCGCACCCAGCGCGTCGTCACTGCGCCAAGTGCCGATCCCCGATACCAGCACAAAGGAAAGGCGCCCGGTCCACGCGCCGATCTTTATTTATTTGGTCAAAAACAGTACAAACTGTATATGACTTGGGGAAAGAGATTATCTGCACACATTTTCTTGAGGCCCAGGAAAAAAAGCGACATTTGAAAAACTAGTAAAAAGAATTTAGAAAATAATTATTATTTTAGGAAAATTAAAATTCGAAAAATGTTTGTTTCCAAGTTATAGAAAATCAATTTCAACGGTGAATGAACTGATTTGATTTTTCTGCATTGATAACAAAATAGTTATGAACATCAATTCTACTCCTACCATAACAAGCAAAAGGAGTGCTCAACAAAACGTGCGCACAGTGAAGCTACATTTATGTCCAGAAGCAAAACAAGGGGCATTATTGCTCAATGGATCAGGAAAACTGGACAAAAATCTGATCGAGATGGGGGTCATTGACCCGGAAGCTGAAGTACATAACTTGTTACAGGCGTATTAAATATTTAAAAAAGTGTATACAATACAAACGTAAACTAATTCGTTACATATCATTGTTTTGTGTTAAAATAAACATTATTTTTCTTTTTGACGATCAGTATAGTCTCTAATTGTATAGAAACAGTTTTGCAGCAGAAAAGATTTTACTTTTAACTTAAATTTGTGTACCGACTTTAATTGTTTAATGTCTTGGCCCGGTAGTCTTGCAGGTACGAACCTATACTAATTTGCAGGAGCACTCGAAAGGAACGTCTGCACCCAACGACCGCTACAACAAGAATGGCTTAAAACAGACCTCCAAACAGGCTTAGAAACAAACTTTTAGAAAAATCACATGTCATAGCAATGGCAAATCTCGGCCGCGCACTGACGATAATGAAAAAATTCAAGATCTTTCAATGTAATTAGATTTGTTTAAAGAATTATTTTAAAGAATTAAGTTTATTAATTAAAGGTTATTAATTAGTTCAAAGAATTATTTGTTTAAAGAATCTTTTAACAATATATATGACACTGGGTATCTACCTACTGATTAGCTAAAATCTGTATTTGTCATGATTCCAAAGACTGCTAGGGCAAGTAGTTGTGACGATTATCGGACGATAAGTTTGATGAGCCATGTACTCAAGATATTTTTATGCATCATACATTCTCGTATTTGGAGAAAAGTAGAAGATGAAATAGGAAATACACAGTTTGGTTTTAGAAATGCTTTTGGTACACGAGAAGCCCTGTTTGCCACTCAAGTTTTAGTACAGAAATGTTTGGATCAAGGTCGAGAAGTATTTTTATGTTTTATTGATTTTAAAAAGGCGTTTGATAATGTGAAACACGATAGGCTTATGAATATTTTGGAGAGTATTAATATAGATTTAAAAGATATACGTATCATAAAAAACTTGTATTGGGGACAAACTGCTCAAGTGCGAGTTGATCAGCACCTTACTGCGGAAGTGGATGTGAGAAAAGGAGTTAGACAGGGGTGTATTCTGTCTCCATTGCTATTTAACCTGTATTCTGAACATGTTTTTAAAGATGCCTTACAGGATTGTAATCTGGGAGTAAAAGTGAATGGTGTTCCTATTTCTAATCTACGTTACGCAGAAGATACACTAATCTTGGCAGAATCTGCTGCGGATCTGCAAGAAATAATGAACAGAATAAATCGAACTTGCAAAGATTATGGATTAGAAATAATGTACCCTCATTTGCACAAAATATGGGCGATGTCCTGAGCCGAACTTTACCTCCGTTTGCATACCCCTGCCCCGCCCTACGGGATGGAGCTGACCAATCCGCTTTAGCTTTATTTCAGAGGGGCGGGACTATTCATCGTGAACATTACAAAATGGCGGCAATAGCGAGTTATATTATGGTAAATATTTGAAAGTAAATATTAAAGCAACGAACAGTTTTACATAAGTTATAGTATATACATTTAATTACATAAATAAAGGTATGCAATTTCCTAGTAAACACACATTTCAAAACCAATTTTAATACGCTTTTTTTCGCAAAAAATAACACTCGACAATGAGTAATAGGTTCCATATCTACATTTCTTCGTTTATTATAGTAATATTTAATATACAATGTAAATAATTTGTCACAGTAACCTGCCTAATCTAGTTATTTTATAAGAAAACATAAATAACTTTAAAAAATACGTTTTAGAGTCAGTTGCAAAACACGTCTCCGAGATAGCAGCTTTCAGTTGTGAATTACTTCTTCGTTCGTTTTTCAGAAGACCAAATGCAAAAATTTTGTGTTGTTGCGGAACATGACTATTTTTATGAAAAATAATTTGATATGTAAAATAATAAACAAAATAAGAGTATTTAAAGTTCATTTAGTCACAATGTAAGTTTTTAACTGCAGACATTATTAGGAAGTGCAGTTCTAAGCAAACGAATGAGGTCTGATCTTTTATTTTGGGGATCAGAATTATTTCACGTCAAATAACGTAAGAGTGATTGCATTTTACATGGTGTTCTTTAGCGAGAACATTACATAATATATGTGATACCTCATCTTTGAGTAATTTACGTGAGGATAAGGAACGAGATAGATACATGATTCTTATAAAATATTTTTAAATCTGAATGTTTGCAAAGCAAGAATCTCCAACTTTAGTCTATTGCGTAATCACTTGGGGTATACACACATCAATATAATGTGTAATTTACACGTAATTTATGATTTATTTCCAATCCAAAGCAATGGAATTAAAGTAAACAATTTGTATTTTCACATTATGATATTTTTATTTTCGGAAGACGAGCAATGCAATGTTTTTAACATGACATTGGAATGAAATCGTGTTACACCCACTTCTTCTAGATGAGCAAACCTACGCAAACACTGTTTTTCCCTTATCCATTAGGATCACTAAAGAACCACGTAGGAAATAAAACATTTCAATATTGTAATTGTCAGTATTGTTTCTAAATTTGTGTAAAACTTCGGAAATTTATATCACTATAATCTATGGAAAACAATTAGGGATCCTCTCCTGTAAAATATCGTTGCAAAATTGTATTTTGCTCTTTTTTATACATTTTTACATTTTTTTACATTATATCCAATAACGGAATTGGCATTTTTGTATGTTGTCCACTAACGCATTTTCAGTGATATTGCATTGCATATTGATAATTTTTTATTTTCGAATTTTTATAAATATTGTAAACAATATAAACAATCGCATTTTAAACTATTTTGAGTTGGGGAAAATTTTAATCAAGTTTAATTATTTATAAAGTAATTTAAGTAAAGTACTCTAAAATGAATTAAAGTTGATTCTTTAAATTATAATGAAAAATGTCTTATTGTTGAAACGGGATGCTACTATATACAATGCAACGCGTTAAATTGAACTCCCTATTGATTGATAGCTTATGTTCGTATGTAGTGTATTTCACGCAGAGACAATTTTGCAAAGAAAGTCTAAACAACACAATGGCCTCAAATTCATTATTCATTTATGTTTGGTCGCACTCTTCGGTGACATTTAATACCAAGTAGACGTTGAAGGCCTGGAAGAAGGAAAAATGTGTGTTATCGCTGTTGGCTTTGCGACCAAATCTTCAGGGTTACCATTGCGTTTCTCTTAAGACTGCGGTTCCCGAAATGATACTAATTATTTCAACATTAACTTGAGAATACATTTTGCATATCAAGAGATAGAAATAATGAATTGACTGGAGTTTTCACTGTCTTTTGAATACTGCATCAATAGTCCCACTGACAATTGTAATAAGATTTTCCGTCATTCGTCGATAAAATGCCTCCTAGAGAATTATGTGATCCCGGCTAATGCGAAAGATAGATTATTTACAAATGTTATTTGTAGGTGAGGTCGAAATATGTTTTAAAGGCGCAACTGACAACTATCCATTGGCGCAACTTACAAACATTACACCTTTGTAAAAGGTACCCCCGGTAATAATGGTAAAACTTTTCCCTAAACTAAATGACATAGGAGTACTTACACTATAATTCTAACAAAAAAAATTTTTTGAAAGGTTTCTTAGTCCCCGTCCCCCACCCACACCCCTCTACAGCCAAAATCGTGTTTTTGAATTTAATTTTTTCGTCAATTAGTAAAATATTTTTCGATATTTTCTAAGGCCCAATTCAAATACAAAAAATATTTTCTTAAAAGAAAAATAATTTTTATTGTGTCTTAGAACCCTGGAACAGGCTCCAGAAAATCTCAAAAGTTCCTCTTAAAAAGCAAATTGTTGTGATTTTTTTTTCAGATTTTTCCAGCTGCTGGGCTGCAATTCAAATAATAAAAAACCTTCCCCCCATCAAATCACCTTCACTATAAATATACTTTGAAAATGACTGAAACAGATCTGTGCATTTATTTTAGTGTTTATTATAGATTTGTATAAATTGTGGTAGCACCCAGTAATATTCTGACCTTGAATGTAAATACAAATTATCATTTTTTTAAAGCTTTCTAGTTCTATGCATAAGTATGTCACAAGCTAAGGAAAGAAAACGGTTTTGGCAGTTTGAAAGAAACCATCGACACAGAACCCTGTAAGTGTGATGCTGTGGATAGAGAATTACACCTCATCCTACAACGAACAGATTTTTTAAGTTTGCAGATTATGACGTACAAAACAAAGATTATTGCAACACGCATTGTATTCGGGAATATCTTGAAAGCGATGTTTCTTACGCCTTTTAAACCAGATTTGCGTGTCTTACGAGGACACGGCTTTTTTTGAGGACAAGTAAATTCTTACAGATGACATGTTTTCGGGGACGGGTAGATGACAAAAGGGGAAATGATGAAGGACAGTTTGGGTGAAGATAAATGATAGATGAAGAACATATGGAAATGAAGGAAGACAGATTGGACCGTTTTTATGTTCCTAAGCAGTATTCTACAAAATACGACTTTTATGATAATTCTTTTTTTACAATTTTGCATCTTCAGTTTTTTGGGTGCTCCCTCTCATAGCATGAGTTGACAGGAAAAAGAATAATAAATTGGTTTTTCGGTATCAAGCACCCACAAAATAGGGATTCTGGCAGCACCACGTGTTAGGAGATTTTTTTTCGTAATTTAGCAATTGGATTTAGCCATTGTTTTGTTACTAGGGCCCTGTAATAAGAGTTTTGCTGTCGAAAATCCGCCGTTTTGCGCTCAGCATTACATAACTCTCCCTATAGTACGTACGTATAGTATACGGGAAAGTAAAAATTGAACTATTTTCTTTATTACGAAATGCAACTTTATATGTTCTTCAATTATCTAAAAGAAATGTGCATTGTTCTAAAGAATCTTGACCATTACGTAGTGCAATATTATTCCAAAATTGAAAAGATGTGATGAATGAATAAATGATTTTATATCATATGGTGTTTATTATTAGGGTTTAAAGGCACTTCAACATCGAAGGTCATTGGAGTCAGTGTCAATTTGTATTTAGAACATACAGTAGATCCACTAAGACAGTGCTCAGTTAATACAATTTTTATTAATTAAAAGACGAAAACGTAGTAAAGTCTGACGAATTGTGAAATGAAAAAACTGAGAAAGACCGTGGTACTCGAACAATAGAAAACCAATGTATAAAAGGCATGTTATAATCATCCTCTCCTCTCAGAACTAGGACAATGACCTTTGTACACATAAAAAATAAAATTAAAGCATTGCTGACTTCTAAACCGATGATTTTTTAAAAAAAAATTGTTGTTGTACTAGCAAGTTGGTCGAAGCATGTGAAACCAGTACTTCTGGGGGTATGTTTTATTATGCTCACACGGCATAAGCTTTCTTAAAACGAATTATTTTTAAATTACAAATTTTATTCAGATACACTAAACCGTTATTACAAACACTGTAGTAAATTTCTCAATTTTATTAATATATCTGACATTTTTCAACATTACAAATAATAAATTGTTTCAGATTTCTCATGCGCTTCTGACTCTTCTTGGTATAACTAATTCGACAAATGAAGTGATAAAAAATCGAGGTAAATGTTTTTCCAAATTTCGAATGGAGTTTCTTGTAGGAAAAGTATAACAATTTTCCGTGAACGCATTAACGAACTTTTCTTAAAACTGATCAATTTTACTTTCCCTCTACGGAGTAGAGAGAAAGTTATATAATGCTGCGTGAAAAAAAGCGATTTTTCGGCAAGAAAGCTCGTATTACAGGGTCCTGGTAACGAACAAGTGGATAAAAGGACCATGAATCGTATGTGATCTTTCCTTTTTCTTTCTTGCCACACACACACACACACGAACTTACATGCACAACTGTACCACACATGATGAAAGACCAGTCGGAGGCTAGATCTTGTCACGACTGGGGGTGTTGCTATGGTAGGGGGAGATACGTGTATACGGAATCTCTGCATGTCGAAGTGTAGGTAGGCGTTGGATCTTCGGCTGCGCAAGAGGCAGAACACCGCCACCTCTCGTGGATATATCATGGACCTCACTTATGGCACTAATTAATATTTTAGTTAACGCTCCTTAAAACATTAATCAATCATTCAATTAATTGCAATTTGCTGTATTCGTTAACAGAAATTGAAAAATTGTCATTTCTCTTAATTTGTCGCTACTGCTAACGCAGTGTGGAGAAAGTATCATAATCCGGCGGGGAAAAATGGACTTGTTGACAGAAAAACTTTTAATTGCCGTACCCTGGTAATGAGAAGAGGATAAATCCAGAGCGTTGCTAAATCTAGAAAAAAAATTATCTAACACATGTTGCCAGAATCCATGTTTTGTGAATACTTGATACCCAAATATTGATTGGACGTCAAAACGCCTGTCTGCCCGTCTGTACACAACGCTTGTACCTAAACTGATCAGCTGACTTTCTCCAAAATTGATATTTCCCATTCTAGCTGGATGTTCTGGCGGTCCCTTGAATTTGTAACCAATATTTCAATTTTGGTATGTACTGTATATGGAATCTGCAGCCTAACATCTGGAACATTTTAAAAGTTTTCAAAAAATGGCAACAAATTGTTGATTAAATTTTGACTTCGGGTAGCGTAAAGATCGCTTAAGAGAATGATGCAGATCACATTTCGATAAAATTCTTGATTTTTCAAAAATTGGAGAAAATCAATTTTTTCATTGTCTTGCTACAAGTATAATTAGGAACATAAGTGATTTTCTTAGTGAATCTGTTAAACAGATCTTAAAAGAAGCCATGTTTAGTTTTTTGAACATATTAATATTTTTTGAGTAATTTGCATTTAACGGGCAATATAAATTTTAAATATTTGCTTTCTCAGAAATTGCGCGAAACGTTTTTTTATTCTTATTTTTATGTACGAAAGAAATGAAAACCATAAGTGATAAAAACTTCTTAAAGTAAAGAAGTGTGTTTGTTAGTTCTAAGTTAAATGTATTACCTTCCTTCAATATATTATTTCTTTTTATAAGGATATTATTTACATCATACAATAACCACGGCCGACAACAATGAGATGATTTACGAGAATTATGAAATCATTATGATGAACAGATTTCATTTTAAAAAAATCTTTATAATTGCAGTGGCATAGAGACGAAAAAAATTGAATTTCTTCAATTTTTTAAATATCAGGCATTTCAACGAAAATTCGACATGCATCATTTTCTTAAACGACTTTACTCTAGCCAAAGTCAAAACTTAATACAAAATTTCGTGCCATTTTTTGAAATTTTAAAAAATGTCTAATGAGCTTCATATAAAATACCCACCAAAATGTCTTCAATATTGAAGCTTGAGATTTATATTCTAATCCACTCCTTTCTACAATATTAGATTTAAAATAAATTTAATTCACAATTAAGTTTCAATTTCGAGTAGTTTCTGAATTTTTTCAAGACAATTTTCTATTGTCAACGACATCCTAATATGCAAAATACTGCATTAGTGAAATCTTGAAGAGCCGTCTCCTAGCCGAAGTGGTAGAGCGTTTGCTTGTGGTAGAGCCAGAGGCTCTAGTTCAGTTCTGACTGGGGTACGTTTTTTTCATTCCCTAGAAAATGTTTGTACGCATGGAGCACAAAAAATGCAACGAGCTGTAGAAGCGAGATTTTTATGAAAACTTTCGATTTTGGAATAATTTAGGGTATAATTTTCTACAGTCTCCCGTTCGTCGTCTCGTTAAGAGTTTTTAAGAGGAGGATGAAGTGCTATTAGGGGGAAAATGTAATGTATTACTTGTCCATTACCAATAATACGATAAAATAAGAGATATTTTTTATTAGATTATAAGGGGTAAAACAGTTGGAGAATAAATTGAGTGACTGTAGGTGTTTTTTTTTCTTGAAGTCGATACATATTACATAGATTTCTAGTTATTTCTTGCTGCAAGAGAATTCTGAAGTTTTGAGTGTCGAAACTCGTCAGGGAGTTTAGTTCTTATCACCTCTCCTCATCTCACCTTGCCCGCAGGGCAGGTAAAGATAACGCCTCAGCTCAGCAAGTCTGAGAGCCAAGCGACTGCCAGCGAGAATTAAAATATAACGCTGAACTGAAATATTTATAAGTAGACTGTATTATTCTGTAGAGTCACGTAAATTGAACTGCATTCTTATTGTCACATAGGAGTAATTTATTTAATATTTTAAATTGCACAAATGCAAAAGTTCAATAAATTTTCAGATACAATTCGTCCTATAAATAAACCCGTTAAATAAAAAGAATTCGTCTTAGGCTAACGGCTTAGACGAGAGGCTTATGAACGGAGGAACGCGCGATCGAATGTGGCACAACCTCGCCAATTTTTTTTGGTTGCTGAGAAATCAAAAACAATTCCAAATAACAACGTCGATAATCTTCTAAACATTCCCTTCTTTTGCGAGAAGAAACCATTTATAATACTTGCAACACAAAACTTGGAAAGTTTTTGTATGAACGTTAATCAACTACTCGTTCACAAGATCATTCACTTCCCCTTATTTCACTTTCATAGGCCTTTTTTGGGGATTATACCACTACGATCGTTTACTTTCCGAACCTAATATTACTTCCTTGTTATTAATGATTTGTACTTTCCCTTATACGTACGTACACACGGAGTGATATACGTAGTATAGGGGAAAATATGTAATGCTGCTCGAAAAAGGGCGAGTTTTTGGCAGAAAAAAATTCATTCCCGGGCCATGATAACGAAAAAGTGGATAAAACTAGTTGCTAAATTAAGTCGTCCGTCTGTCCGTCAGTCCGTCAGTCCGTCCGTCCGTCCGTCTGTCCGTCTGTCCGTCTGTGAACACTGCTAGCGCATAAACCATACATACGATTTCTTCAAAAAATGGATTTTCCCTGCCCAATGTGATTCTAGTCGAAGCTTTGAGATTTTGAAAAAGATTCTGTAAAATTTGGGGGTACATTACATGAAGCCACCCGGACATTTACAAAACTTTATCAAAAACGGCTCCAAATTTTTTCTTTAAATTTCTTATAAGAATAGAGTAAAGTACACTTATTAAGGTGGCATAGGTCCCATTTTCACGGATAACTCTGAATTTTCGAATATTGCACAAGTTTGAATTTTATTCGGCCTCTTCCTCCAAATACAACATTTAAGATAGACATTTTTCATTCAATAAAATTTGTTCTTCATAGCGAGTTCTTTCCTTAAGGTCATGTACACTTTTTTGAAAAAATTTAATAGTTTTCGCGTAATATTGCGTGCAATATGTGCAATTTAAAAAAATTAAAAAAACATGATTTTCTCAAAAAACGGCTCAAAATTTTTCTTTAAACTTTTGGTAGGGATAGAGCTGAATGTACCCTATAAGATGACATAAACTCCATATCGCTTTATTTTATTGTTTTTTGAAAAATTGCAAAAATGTAATTTTTTGACTTGTCTCTCACGTCGTTAATATTTACATTAGTGGCGATTTGTTTATATCATTATATTTATAAGTTTAAGTGCTTTAAATAATGTCAAGTAAAGTTTCTCGAAAACAAAAATCCAGTGGGGAAAAAGACCATCGCCACCTCCTGAGAAAAACACCAACTACACTTACGGGACTAATGACCAAGGTAGTTGACGCGCCCGGAAACACGAATCAATCAATCAATCAATCATCGAAACAAAACCGTTTTCTGTAAAAAAGTAGCTTAAATTCCGCTTTTTCACAGACGTTCAAACGCTTTTCACAAACGCTCAAACGCTCATATATGGCTGCACCTTTTTTCTTGAAACGTTGTAACGGATAGTGCTAATTACACTCTTTAATATGACCTAAAGTTTATTTTGAGTTGTTGTTTTTTTCTTCAAAAAATTTATATACATGTATTTTTTTGAAAGATCTCTCACATCTTTAATATGCACATTACCAGCAATTTGTAAAGATTATTACATTTGTGAGTGTAAGTCCTTTAAATAACTTCCAATAAAGAATTACATAATAGTTATTAAGTACTCTTTGTGAAGTACTAATTTCATCCAGAAAACTCCATCTTCCACTTTGTAGGTACACGCCGAAAGAAATTCAATCTTTGATAATTTTCGAAAATTGAGAGATAACCATGGAAATAGATCTATGCCATTTTCATCAGTGTATTTCACTGTATTCTTAGAAGAATTATAAAGAAAAACTGTGGAGCCATTTTTGAGAAAACGTGAAAATGTCCGAAGTTTTTTAATGAAGCACCCCGAAATTTAAATAATTTTTTAAAACAATTGTAGGTCCTTGATTTTGGTCAGATCGATCAAGGAATGTTCAATTTGGCAAAAATCATACGTAACCTACGAATGGTTTAGGTACTAGTGTTGTTCATTGACAGACAGACACGCGGACAGACGGTCGGACATTTTAAAAAAACAACTATTTTTTTATAAAAGAAGGCCCATGAACGTGCATTTTCGTTGAAATTTCAAAATCTCATTTCCATAGCTTTACACAACTTTCTATAGACAAGCATACAAGTAATATATCTTGTACTACGTATATCATTCCGTATATACGTATAACGTATACAAGAAAGTAAAAATAAATTAATGCACTGTTCACTGACCACAGAGTAGGTTACAGGCAAGGTTTCTGCTTTACACAAGACATCTTCATTCTTCAACCTTCGTGCGACGATAATTGCAAGTTCAAACTCACAATTGTGAAATTGTTTCTGATAATTAGTTCTTTCTCGTTTTTACTAGTTTAGAATGCCTCGTAATATCAACATCTCCAAAAATGCGTTTCAAATTTGCCAGTCTCTTTGAACACCAAATACTGCCAAATGTCTGTCCCTCAGGATGCAGTTGCAGTGTTATATTGTACTGATAATGTAATGTGATATAATATAATGTAATATACACAAATATATCAGTATATACGCCAATATACACATTGGAAACTCAATGTTACATGATTGACGATTAATGAAAGTGATTGTAGTACTCTGTTCAAATAAATAGGGTCTGTGAAGACTTCTTGTAGATAAAATTTCGAAATGTTTTACTATTCGTGGCGCAATATTCAGCTATATTTAGCTTATTAAACCCAAAAATATCTAAACAATCACTTTCAATTCAATCAAACTCTATAGTCTCATTGCCAATAATACTCACCAGACATTTTTTCAATAAATTATAAGGTGCTTGAATAAGTTATCGCTGTTCTTTGTGTGAAAAATAAAGCTTTATTTTTATAGTATGTGGTATACAATATACCACTCAAAGTATAGCCCATCACTAGCTACTACTTTTGCCCGATTTTCTGACAGCAGTAGAATTCCGCATCGCAAAAACGATGTCTTTTGGGACTATCCAAGAATCACCCGTTTTTTTGGTATCTTCATACGAATGGAAGCGCTGCTGCTGCTTAGACCATGTGCCATTGAACGGAATAGGTGATAATCTGAAGAAGCGATGTCTGGTGAATACAGCGGGTGGGGCAGGGCTTCCCATTTAAATGTTTTCAAGAGGTTTTCATTGGTTTTGCACCTTGTAGCCGAGAGTTGTCGTGTAACGAAGTCACCTTGTGGTATTTCTGCTCGTAAAGTGGTCGTTTTTTTCTTTAGAGGTAAACCCACAACGTAACATGAATAAGTTACTCTTATCATTAACATTAAAAAGTTACATCGAGCATGGCAAAAAGAGTGACAGAATTCTTATTTCAAACTCACGAGGATCAAGAACTCCATAAAAACCTGGTCGTCATGCGTGGCTCAAGGCGCGAGGAGGTAATTTTCATTCGCCTTCGGATCGGGCACTGCCACTTCTTACAAGGACATCTTATCGCGTTGTTACCCACTCCGCATTTGCAAGAAATGAACAGACATTACCGTATAGAATGCTCTCGTGCACTGCAAAAATTTAAGCGGTAATCGGAGAAGACATCGCGAGAGATGAGGGTGATTTTTAAAATGCCTTCTATGAACTGATTTTCTATTGTTCATGAAACATTCTCTTTATCAGTTATTTCATTTCATAATTAGTCAGAATTTACTATATTTTTACTCAATTTATAATAAATAAAAATTATTTTACTGATTGACACGAGCTCCAATGACATGTTGAAGCGCCTTTAAACCCTAATCATCATCATATGATTTAAAATCAATCTAATTTGTCACATCTTTTCTGGCAATTTTACTAATAATGTTGCACTACGCAATTGTTAAGGTGATTAAGCACAATTCACGTTTCGTTTATTCTAAGAAACTATGAAGTTGAATTTTGTGTAAATAATAAAGAAAATAGATCAATTGTTCGGATTTGGAGTCTTGCGAGTTCGGATTTGGAGTCTAACACTGATGTTGTAGGTGTCTATGTAAAATCAAATGAATTATGATGTTTGATGCACATTATTGTATTGGGATTCCTCTTCTAGACAGAAAATATTCCTCATGTGTATACCTTACAAAGGTAAAAATTATTTCACAAGACAATAGAACACAAGGACGGTGTGATTCGTGTGAATAAAACGGTGCCTTACTTGAATATCGATAACTGTGGTAAAGTGAGTTTCCTGGAGTTTCTTTGGATCGCGATGGAGCTCCTCCAATCGAACATAATACTCCAGACACTTTTATGGAGGTCACACTAACATAATATAAGTTGTGAAAATAGTACCTTTGAGAACACCTGTGTTCCATTTAAAACATTTTAACTGGAAAATTGTAACGGCATTGAAATTTCTTAGCTACAAACTCAGTATCTTTCAAGTTATTCAAAGACGTTTTTGTTACTTTCTTAATAGCTTGTTTTAAGAAAATTACATCGAATCGTTACATTTGAATTTTTTCTTCTAATTTAATTTATTCTTCTTTTAACAGGTGGTTATTCAAAAATAGTTAATAAAATATTAACTTGAGTGAAGATTTCCACAAATAAAAATAAACATTTGCTATTTATATTCGCATTTGCTATTTATGCATAAAGAATTCGATAAAAATGTCATTGCTCCTTCCCGTGACCGCGCGTGGGGCGCGTGTGTCCTCAGCGTCCACAGGGCCAGCGTCCAGGTGAATTGGGTCGGGGGGGGGGTCTCGCGCCACGCTCAGCCAATCCGTTTCGCCTGAATATCCACTCCTCTTATTGCTCTTACTCCCTCTCTCCCTCCCCTTATTTTACTGCCTCCCTCCCCGATAGCGAAGCAGCGACGCCGACGTCAATCACCCTCAAAAATTGCTCCGCCCTTTGAGATATGAGGAGGAAAATCTTCAAGGGGAGGAAGGGGGAAGTGTCTGAATCTTGGCACAAAAGCCAATGATAAGAGCCGCTTTGCCTAAGCTCCGGGATTGGTCAAGTGCCCAGGCGTGGTTGTCCAAGCTGTGGAAAGGCCACATTTGGCCGCACTGGACACGGTGCATATTCTGTGATATGGGGTGTACATAAAACAAAGTAATGCTAATTAGTAAGAAGCGTGGAAGATCATTTCAACTGTCTATCATGATCGACCGATTGAGCAGGTTTCTCAATATAAATATTTGGACAAATTTTAAATGAGTCGTGGACATCAGGTTTGGAAATAAAAACGAGAATTGAAATAGCAAGATCCACATTCAACAAAATGAGGAATTGTCTATGTATCAGAGACTTGAGTTTTATCCTCAGATGGAGAATGGCAAAAATGTTTACGTGGCAAGTGTTCTCTTATATGGTGCTGAAACATGGACTCTGAAAACAGCATCAATTAATAGACTGGAGCCTTTCGAGATGTGGATGCATCAGGAGAATGTTGAGAATCCCCTGGACTGACAAAGTTCGTAATGATTACATACTAGAGAAAAATGGTATATGCCGAGAGATATTAAAAATGATTAAAATTAGAAAAACTTGGTCATTTACTTTAGAAACCCCAAATATGAACTATTACAACTAATAATGATGGGGAAAGTTAGGGTAGAAGGGGAGTCGGCAGGAAGTTCCTGATTGGCAAATATCCGAAAATGGAACAGGTATCTCGAGTGCTTCGAGTTGGTTCCATGTGGCACAAGAAGCAAGAAAAGTTTCGGGGCAAGTGGTGTCGCCAACCTCCAGTAATGGAGACGCACCTTCAAGAAGAAGAAG
>JAHLJT010009355.1:65024237-65050340 GCA_031308135.1 Acheta domesticus
CCGCTCGCCCGCTCGCCCGCTCGCCCGCTCCGGCCCGCTCGCCCCGTCGCCCGCTCGCCCGCTCGCCCGCTCGCCCGCTCGCCCGCTCGCCCCGCTCGCCCGCTCGCCCCGCTCGACCGCCTCGCCCGCTGCGCTCCTCTCGCCCGCTCTGCCCGCTCGCCCGCTCGCCCGCTCGCCCCGCTCGCCCGCGCGCCCGCTCGCCCGCTCGCCCGCTCGCCCGCTCGCCCGCTCGCCTTGCGCTCGCCCGCTCGCCCGCTCGCCCGCTCTGCCCGCTCGCCCCGCTCGCCCGCTCGCCCGCTCGCCCGCTCGCCCGCTCGCCCGCTCGCCCGCTCGCCCGCTCGCCCGCTCGCCCGCTCGCCCCGCTCGCCCGCTCGCCCGCTCGCCCCGCCTCGCCCGCTCCGCCCGCTCCGCCCGCTCGCCCGCTCGCCCGCTCGCCCGCTCGCCCGCTCGCCCGCTCGCCCGCTCGCCCCCGCTCGCCCGCTCGCCCGCTCGCCCGCTCGCCCGCCTCGCCCGCTCGCCCGCTCGCCCGCTCGCCCGCTCGCCCGCTCCGCCCGCTCGCCCGCTCGCCCGCTCGCCCGCTCGCCCCCTCGCCCGCTCGCACCGCTCGCCCGCTCGCCCGCTCGCCCCGCTCGCCCGCTCGCCCGCTCGCCCGCTCGCCCGCTCGCCCGCTCGCCCGCTCGCCCGCTCGCCCGCTCGCCCGCTCGCTCCGCTCGCCCGCTCGCCCGCTCGCCCGTCGCCCGCTCGCCCGCGCTCGCCGCTCGCCCGCTCGCCCCCGCTCGCCCGCTCGCCGCTCGCCGCTCGCCCCCTCGCCCGCTCGCCCGCTCGCCGCCTCGCCCGCTCGCCCGCTCGCCCCCGCTCGCCCGCTCGCCCGCTCGCCGTCCGCTCGCCCGCTCGCCCGCTCGCAGCCGCTCGCCCCGCTCGCCCGCTCGCCCGCTCGCCCGTCGCTGCCGCTCGCCCGCTCGCCCGCTCGCCCGCTCGCCCGCTCGCCCGCTCGCCCGCCTCGCCCGCTCGCCCGCTCGCCCGCTCGCGCCGCTCGCCCGCTCGCCCGCTCGCCCGCTCGCCGCTCGCCTCGCGCCGCTCGCCCGCTCGCCGCTCGCCCGCTCGCCCGCCTCGCCCGCTCGCCCGCTCGCCCGCTCGCCCGCTCGCCCGCTCGCCCGCCCTCGCCCGCTCGCCCGCTCGCCCGCTCGCCCGCTCGCCCGCTCGCCCGCTCGCCCGCTCGCCCGCTCGCCCGCTCGCCCGCTCGCCCGCTCGCCCGCTCGCCGCTCGCCGCTCGCCCGCTCGCCCGCTCGCCCGCTCGCCCGCTCGCGCCGCTCGCCCGCTCGCCCGCTCGCCCGCTCGCCCGCTCGCCCCGTCGCCCGCTCGCCCCGCCGCCCGCTCGCCCGCTCGCCCGCTCGCCCGCTCGCCCCGCTCGCCCCGCTCGCCCGCTCGCCCGCTCGCCCGCTCGCCCGCTCGCCCGCTCGCCCGCTCGCCCGCTCGCCCGCTCGCCCGCTCGCCCGCTCGCCCGCTCGCCCGCTCGCCCGCTCGCCGCTCGCCCGCTCGCCCGCTCGCCCGCTCGCCCGCCGCTCGCCCGCTCGCCCGCTCGCCCGCTCGCCCGCTCGCCCGCTCGCCCGCTCGCCCGCTCGCCCGCCTCGCCCGCTCGCCCGCTCGCCCGCTCGCCCGCTCGCCCGCTCGCCCGCTCGCCCGCTCGCCCGCTCGCCCGCTCGCCGCTCGCCCGCTCGCCCGCTCGCCCCGCTTCGCCCGCTCGCCCGCTCGCCCGCTCGCCCGCTCGCCCGCTCGCCCGCTCGCCCGCTCGCCCGCTCGCCCGCTCGCCCGCCTCGCCCGCTCGCCCGCTCGCCCGCTCGCCCGCTCTGCCCCGCTCGCCCGCTCGCCCGCTCGCCCGCTCGCCCGCTCGCCCGCCGCCCCGCTCGCCCGCCTCGCCCGCTCGCCCGCTCCGCCCCGCTCGCCCGCTCGCCCGCTCGCCCGCTCGCCCGCTCGCCCGCTCGCCCGCTCGCCCGCTCGCCCGCTCGCCCCGCTCGCCCCGCTCGCCCGCTCGCCCGCTCGCCCGCTCGCCCGCTCGCCCGCTCGCCCGCTCGCCCGCTCGCCCGCTCGCCCGCTCGCCCGCTCGCGCCCCCGCTCGCCCCGCTCGCCCGCTCGCCCGCTCGCCCGCTCGCCCGCTCGCCCGCTCGCCCGCTCGCCCCGCTCGCCCGCTCGCCCGCCTCGCCCGCTCGCCCGCTCGCCCGCTCGCCCGCTCGCCCGCTCGCCCGCTCGCCCGCTCGCCCGCTCGCCCGCTCGCCCGCTCGCCCGCTCGCCCCGCTCGCCCGCTCGCCCGCTCGCCCGCTCGCCCGCTCGCCCGCTCGCCCGCTCGCCCGCTCGCCCGCTCGACCGCTCGCCCGCTCGCCCGCTCGCCCGCTCGCCCGCTCGCCCGCTCGCCCGCTCGCCCGCTCGCCCGCTCGCGCGCTCGCCCCCTCGCCCGCTCGCCCGCTCGCCCGCTCGCCCGCTCGCCCGCTCGCCCGCTCGCCCGCTCGCCCGCTCGCCCGCTCGCCGCCCGCTCGCACCGCTCGCGCCGCTCGGCCGCTCGCCCGCTCGCCCTCTCGCCCGCTCGCCCGCTCGCCCGCTCGCCCGCTCGCCCGCTCGCCCGCTCGCCGCTCGCCCGCTCGCCCGCTCGCCCGCTCGCCCTCTCGCCCCGCCCGCTCGCCCGCTCGCCCGCTCGCCCGCTCGCCCGCTCGCCCGCTCGCCCTCTCGCCCGCTCGCCCGCTCGCCCGCTCGCCCGCTCGCCCGCTCGCCCGCTCGCGCCGCTCGCCCGCTCGCCCGCTCGCCCGCTCGCCCGCTCGCCCGCTCGCCCGCTCGCCCGCCTCGCCCGCTCGCCCGCTCGCCCGCTCGCCCGCTCGCCCGCTCGCCCGCTCGCCCGCTCGCCCGCTCGCCGCTCGCCCGCTCGCCCGCTCGCCCGCTCGCCCGCTCGCCCGCTCGCCCGCTCGCCCGCTCGCCCCGCTCGCCCGCGCTCGCCCGCTCGCCCGCTCGCCCGGCTCGCCCGCTCGCCCGCTCCGCTCGCTCGCCCGCTCGCCCGCTCGCCCGCTCGCCCGCTCGCCCGCTCGCCCCTCGCCCGCTCGCCCGCTCGCCCGCTCGCCCCGCCGTCGCCCGCTCGCCCGCTCGCCCGCTCGCCCGCTCGCCCGCTCGCCCGCTCGCCCGCTCGCGCCGCTCGCCCGCTCGCCCGCTCGCCCGCTCGCCCGCTCGCCCGCTCGCCCGCTCGCCCGCTCGCCCGCTCGCCCCCCTCGCCCTCTCGCACGCTCGCCCGCTCGCCCGCTCGCCCTCTCGCCCGCTCGCCCGCTCGCCCGCTCGCACCCGCTCGCCCGCTCGCCCGCTCGCCCGCCCTCTGCGCCGCTCGCCCGCTCGCCCGCTCGCCCGCTCGCCGCTCGCCCGCTCGCCCGCTCGCCCGCTCGCCCGCTCGCCCGCTCGCCCGCTCGCCCGCTCGCCCGCTCGCCCGCTCGCCCGCTCGCCCGCTCGCCGCTCGCCCGCTCGCCCGCTCGCCCGCTCGCCCGCTCGCCCGCTCGCCCGCTCGCCCGCTCGCCCGCTCGCCGTCCGCTCGCCCGCTCGCACCGCTCGCCCGCTCGCCGCTCGCTCCGCTCGCCCGCTCGCCCGCTCGCCCGCCTCGCCCGCTCGCCCGCTCGCCCCGCTCGCCCGCTCGCCCCGCTCGCCCGCTCGCCCGCTCGCCCCGCTCGCCCGCTCGCCCGCTCGCCCGCTCGCCCGCTCGCCCGCTCGCCCGCTCGCGCCGCTCGCCCGCTCGCCCGCTCGCCCGCTCGCCCGCTCGCCCGCTCGCCCGGCCCTCGCGCCCGCGCTCGCCCGCTCGCCCGCTCGCTCCGCTCGCCCGCTCGCCCGCTCGCCCGCTCGCCCGCTCGCCCGCTCGCCCGCTCGCCCGCGTCGCCCGCTCGCCCGCTCGCCCGCTCGCCCGCTCGCCCGCTCGCCCGCTCGCCCGCCCCCGCTCGCCCGCTCGCCGCTCGCCCGCTCGCCCTCGCGCTCCGCTCGCCCGCTCGCCCGCTCGCCCGCTCGCCCGCTCGCCCGCTCGCCCGCTCGCCCGCTCGCCCGCTCGCCCGCTCGCCCGCTCGCCCGCTCGCCCGCTCGCCCGCTCGCCCGCTCGCCCGTCGCCCGCTCGCCCGCTCGCCCCGCTCGCCCGCTCGCCCGCTCGCCCGCTCGCCCGCTCGCCCGCTCGCCCGCTCGCCCGCTCGCCCGCTCGCCCGCTCGCCCGCTCGCCCGCTCGCCCGCTCGCGCTCGCCCGCTTCGCCCGCTCGCCCGCTCGCCCGCTCGCCCGCTCGCCCGCTCGCCCGCTCGCCCGCTCGCCCGCTCGCCCGCTCGCCCGCTCGCCCGCTCGCCCGCTCGCCCGCTCGCCCGCTCGCCCGCTCGCCCGCTGCCCGCTCGCCCGCTCGCCCGCTCGCCCCGCCCGCCGCTCGCCCGCTCGCCCGCTCGCCCGCTCGCCCGCTCGCCCGCTCGCCCGCCTCGCCGCTCGCCCGCTCGCCCGCTCGCCCGCTCGCCCGCTCGCCCGCTCGCACCCGCTCGCCCGCTCGCCCTCTCGCCCCGCTCGCCCGCTCGCCCGCTCGCGCCGCTTCGCCCGCTCGCCCCGCTCGCCCGCTCGCCCGCTCGCCCGCTCGCCCGCTCGCCCCGCTCGCCCGCTCGCCCGCTCGCCCCGCTCGCCCGCTCGCCCGCTCGCCCGCTCGCCCGCTCGCCCGCTCGCCCGCTCGCCCGCTCGCCCGCTCGCCGCTCGCACGCTCGCCCGCTCGCCCGCTCGCTCCGCTCGCCCGCTCGCCCTCTCGCCCGTCTCGCTCCGCTCGCCCGCTCGCCCCTCGCCCGCTCGCCCGCTCCCCGCTCGCCCGCTCCGCCCGCTCGCCCGCTCGCCGCCCCGCTCGCCCGCTCGCCCGCTCGCCCGCTCGGCCCGCCGCTCGCTCGCCCGCTCGCCCGGCTCGCCCGCTCGCCCGCTCGCCCACGCGCCCGCTCGCCGCTCGCCGCGCTCGCCCGCTCGCCCGCTCGCCCGCTCGCCCGCTCGCCCGCTCGCCCGCTCGCCCGCTCGCCCGCTCGCCCGCTCGCCCGCTCGCCCCGCTCCTGCCGCTCGCCCGCTCGCCCGCTCGCCCGCTCGCCCGCTCGCCGCTCGCCCGCTCCGCCCGCTCGCCCGCTCGCCCGCTCGCCCGCTCGCCCGCTCGCCCGCTTCGCCCGCTCGCACCGCTCGGCCCGCTCGCCCGCTCGCCCCGCTCGCCCGCTCGCCCGCTCGCCCGCTCGCCCGCTCGCCGCTCGCCCGCTCGCCCGCTCGCCCGCTCGCCCGCTCGCCCGCTCGCCCGCTCGCCCGCTCGCCCGCTCGCCCGCTCGCCCGCTCGCCCGCTCGCCCGCTCGCCCGCTCGCCCGCTCGCCCGCTCGCCCGCTCGCCCGCTCGGCCCGCTCGCCCGCTCGCCCGCTCGCCCGCTCGCCCGCTCGCCCGCTCGCCCGCTCGCCCGCTCGCCCGCTCGCCCGCTCGCCCCGCTCGCCGCTCGCCCGCTCGCCCGCTCGCCCGCTCGCCCGCTCGCCCGCTCGCCCGCTCGCCCGCTCGCCCGCTCGCCCGCTCGCCCGCTCGCCCGCTCGCCCGCTCGCCCGCTCGCCCGCTCGCCCGCTCGCCCGCTCGCCCGCTCGCCCGCTCGCCCGCTCGCCCGCTCGCCCGCTCGCCCGCTCGCCCGCTCGCCCGCTCGCCCGCTCGCCCCGCTCGCCGCTCGCCCGCTCGCCCGCGGCACCGGACTGCTGGGTAGCTTCGCCGTTGAATGCATGTACGGGATATAAAGTCGCCGCGCGTAGAGATCGCAAAACTCTTTCAATTCATTGTAATCGAAAGAAAATACAATTTCAATTAAAAGATTAATTCGTTGAAAAGTAACAATTTATCTATTGATTGGAAATAAATTATAGAGACAAAACAATACTTTTTTGAAGGAATTAAGGCAAACAAAGAGTATGAAAATAAACTTAAATCTTTATTGTAGGAATTTTTATAATGTTTTTTATGTTTATAGTGCTTAAGGGAAAATACTTCGTTTCGTACCAATTGTAATGTCATTTAAGTTTCTTACAAACCCGAATATAAGGCATATTTATTAAATACAATGAATATTTGGTCACAATTTCACGAGTATATAAGAAAAACGCATATTCTAAACAAAAATGAGGTGGGTACTATTTTCCTTGCGTCAAAACGTCTTGTCATTGGGCGCACTAATTTATTGTGAAATAGTTGATGTAAGCCGCTATGGCCTCTGAATTGGTCGACTCAGTCGGCGGCCACACAATAGCGCTCATAGCACATCAGCCTATTCAACGCAATAACGTTGTTTAACGTTATTTTAAATTCGGCAAAAAAACTGTATTCTCGAAATGATGCATATAAAGTTTTACATGTATGAGTACAATATTTTTCAACAATTTCATTATTTTTCGTTTCAATACAAGATAAGCTATTAATTATTATTAAAAAATCGTAAAATCTGTAATTGTGAATCATTGACTTCTGTGGAGTAGTACTGATGCTCCACGAGACCTCCTTCCTTTGGGTGAACTTCTGTGAACAGCCTGGCAAGAAGCGATAACAAAAGGTTGCGCGAGGTGACTCGGTGGTCCCCACGCAGCGCGCCATCGCCTTTGCGACGAAATTTCCAGAAAAGGGCAGGAAGCAGTTGAAAGAAAAGGGTCGAGATATGTGCACAAAGCTTTTCTCGAAAGGTATTGAGAAGCTCGCAAGATTATAAATAAAACTAAAGGTACATTGAGCTCAAAAACAATACTGGGGGTGACTGAGGAACCCCGCGCGCCTACTGCCGGGTTAAGAAACTAAGACCTGGGTTTCAGATGCCTGAAAATTACAACAACAACAAAAATATTTGGAAAAAGGCAACAAAAATACAAAATTGGAAGCGAAAGGAACTAATATATTTCATTGCACTTGTATCTAAATTTAGCAGAACATTTGTATTTACATCACATAAAATTACGGAAAATTAATGATTTTTTTAGTTGAATTCATTGGAATAAAATAGGCAATTTCCTAAACATCCGATGTCTAGTCATTACAAAGAACGGAATTTATCTCTAAAACTTTTAAATGCCTTTTCTTTGAATTCACAGGCAGAACTGCAATAGATCCACCTGAGGTTCTTCAGTGCGTCCGAGGAGTCGATTTTTAAAGCTTTTTATTCTTTTTATATTAAAATTTATTACTTGAAAATTATTATTAAAATGAGTCTATATAATAAATTTTGAAAAAACGAAATTACTGGTCATTTATTTTAAAAACCATTCAATACTCCTTCCTTTTCCTGAAACTTGGCATTAGATATTTACTCCGACGTGGCGGCTGATTATTGCGAGAAGCAATTCGCCTGAACGGGGTCCGCAGGTTATCGATAACCGACCGAGTCTCGGTCGGCCCACCGGCGACCGGGAGTCCGCAACCGGCTGCGAAGGACAGTCGAGCGTGTGGTCTCGAGAGAAGAGAGGCAAGCGAGCGCTGGTCGGTACAAATCGCGGAGAATGCTGACCTCTAATACACATCTTAAGATGACATCTTAAACTGTGGTTATCACACAGTTGTATATAATATTTTCTAACCATTTTCGTAACTGTTCGCTTTGGACTTTACCAATTCCACCGCGAAGCGACAAATCGCTGACTTGAAATAAGTAATCAGGTGGCCACAGAGTTGTCGAATGGATCACGACCAATCACGACCTTGGCAAATGAGACCCAAAGATCGCAGCCATGCAAAGATGCAAATGAGACCCAAAGAAAACACCTATATATCTTACACCACAAGGTGTAAGATATATAGGTGTGTCAACTAGCCGCCCTTTGGACTAAATTTTTGAAGCCAGTTTGAGGCTAGTTCCTCGCTTATCCGTACGGTGCGCACGATCGAGTTGGGCATTCATGATGGCGTCTCGCGATTTAGTAGCTTCCACCAGAGGTTACAAAGCTATTAAATGGATCACCATCTTGTCTCAAAAATGCTCAAGTCGTTCGCAGCGCTTACATAGCGAGAACTGTGAGAACTAGCCTCACATTAGCTTCAGTTTTAGACCGGGAGTGAACCCACCTATACTGCGATTTTTCTAAGAGCGACTCTCGAGGAAACTCAAATCCCATCTTCACGATGGAATGTCACGGCATTTCGCGTCTTTCTCAGTCGTTCCGCTAGATTTCGCACGATCGCGACCGTATGAAGCAGTGCTTGCGATCATGCGACTTCTACCGGCAAGACCGAGAAAAGACGCGAAATGCCGTGACATATTCCATCGCGAAGATGGGATTTGAGTTTCCTTGAGAGTAGCTCTTAGAAAAATCGCAGTATACATATCTTACACCGTGTACACCGTGGCGGCATTTCAGACTGATTCGTTCATTCTTGTGAAGAATCGAATTCTCAACGGCGCAATGTTTGAAATATAATGAAATATCGTGCAGTAGAAAAATAAAATAACAAATGAACAATTTATAATCATTTTAAAATAAAAATAGCTGATATTGTCAGAGTATGTAACTCATCATCCACATCCATGGACGCTACGCCATGGAGCTACAGAATGGAACAGACTTTCCCGTATTATTTTTCTATTTCCTTGGGTGAGCTTTCCTGAGCTCGCTATTCGGAATTCCCACATACTCTTGCCAGCTGCCGCCCAGCTGCATCTTTTTCCGCGCAAAGTACATTTTTTGACATTTTCTCAATATTTTGGTTTCCTAATGGTAGAATGGAAAAATTAATTTTATAATATTAATCAAAAGAACAACTTCGTCATAAATGGCAAATTTCTTTTAAAAATTTGGAGCCGATTTTAAGAAAATGGAGTTTCAACGCTATTAAAAATGCAAAATTTGAAGCTATTTTTCACAGAAACTTTTTGAGATTTTGAAAAACTTTATTTGAAGTAATTTAAAGCACTTTCACTTACAAATACAACAGTGTTTACAAATTGCAGGAAATGTGCATATTAAAGGTGTGACAGATCTTTCAAAAATCAAAAAACAATTACAATAATGTAATTTTAGCAAAAACAAAAAAATACTCCAAATTTAACTTTACGTCATATTAAAGAGTGTAATTAGCACTATCCGTTCGGAAAAGTTTGACGAAAAAATTTGCAGACATTTATGAGAAAATGGTGTTTGAACATTTCTGAAAATGAGAAACATTGAGCTTGAACCCACCAGTGGAAATTACAACCCTCTCCGAATATATGCCTACGGAATAAAAAATGAAAACGAAACCTATTCAGTTATCTCTACGCAGGAAACCAAAATTAAACATCAACTTCACTCTTTCTGCAGTAAGATCACTGCAGATATGTGCTCACTAATGTTAGCATTCAAACTGGCTAACCAAACAAACCGCAGCCAATTTATAATTTACATAAAATCTCCCGGTATCATACACACTATATCTAAAAGAAATCTCAAAACTGAAATGGCCATTAACATACAAGAATTATGCTACAACATCACCAAATCAGGGAAACCCATCACAATAGAAACGATCCAAACAGAAGAAACAATAGGAGATGACAACAGTATATGCCCCGACAATGATAGGGCAGTTGGAGATTCAAACAGTGTATTGACTATAACCAACACAATTGACGATTTAAGGACATATATTAACAAATATCTCTTGAAAAATGGGACAAAATATGGAGAGATCAAAAAGCCAGTATCCTTCACAAGAAAATCGAGCATGTCAACAAACTTAAACTCAATAGCAAATTAAGCAGGAGAGAGCAAGTCATCATATCAAGAATAAGAACAGGCCACGGTAAACTAAGCCACCTTCACCTGTTAACTAAGAATACTCCTCCCATCTGCCCTATCTGCAGCATCCCAAACACCATACAACACCTAATTGTCGAATGCCCCCAATTCTCACAAGAAAGACAAAAACATCAGCAAGGAACGAACTTCGATTCAATCCTTGACTCCCCTACATACCAAAAAAAAAATTATAGAATTCTGCAAACATACCAAACTTTCTGACGAAATATAAATGGAGTAGTGTATACAACAAGGAGCAATCAATGTATATGCAAATATGGGTGTACACTTATGTATACGTATTTAGCGTAACAATATTTAAATATATGTACATATTGAAGTTTGTAAACTGTTCAATATAATATGTTTTATATCTTGGTGATGCAATACATTGTCTGCCGAGTGAACAAGTCTATTTACCAAATAAATATGTTAAGAGTCCAAATAAGAGTATGTGTATTAAAAGCAATTGTGGCAATTCTCTATAGCTAGCCCAGACCCAAGGAAATAGATAACTAATACGGGAAAGTCTGTCGAAAATTCGCTGTTTTTTTCGCGCAACATTACATAACTTTCCCTACACTATGTATATTACTCCGTATATATACGTATCTATAAGGGAAGGTAAAATTGCTTTTATTTCATACATAATTCTGCGAAAAATACTAAAAATTTCGATAAATTGTACTTGATCTTCAAAAACTATAGTTAAGGAACAGATTTTATTCAGGGATAAATCTGTATCTTAACTATTTGAGTCGTAAGAAGAAGCCGAAAAAATTTTGAATTTTTTCAATTTTCGGAAAATGAAGAGTTTTTAGCCAACATGAGACTTGCACCATTTCTTAATTAACATTTAGACTATCCAACAACAAAATTTCATCAATCTTGTTGGCGCCATTTTTTTAAATATTCCATGAGCTTCATGTAAAGTACTCCCAAAATTGAAATATGTTTCAAATTCAAGGGGCCACGACATCAGCCAGATCGATGGGTGAATATCAATTTTGGAGAAAATTGATATTCGATTTAGACGGTTTAGACGCTAGCGTTGTTCACAGACATACGAACAGACGGAGGAACGGTCGACGGACAGACGTTTTGCCATCAGTCGATTTTTCGATATCAAGGAGCCTTAAAACATGGATTCTGGCTATACCACGTATTAGAGGATTTTTTTTCTAAATTTAGCCACTGGATTTCTCCAATTTTTCGTTACCGGGGCCCTGTAATAAGAGATTTTCTGCCGAGAATTCGCCGTTTTATCGCGCATTACATAAATTTCTCTTCTAAGTTCTTTCTTAAGCGCGAGAAAGTAATAATTCGTAACCAAGCTCCCGATTTATCGGACGTCCAAAAGGGCATGATCACAGTATTTCACGGCAAGGGCGGAAGCATTTCCGAAATGGAATGTGTTTTCGTGCCTCCGTGGATAAAGTATACACCGAGTAAACAAGTGACACCAAGGAAACTGGCGCACCATGGGTCATAGATGACAGTGGAGAACGACGGGTGCAGAGGTGTGCAGTGGCAGAAAGATATGTAACTGTAGAGCAACTGACTGCCTAGATAAACCAAAAGGTTACTAACAGGATCTTCTCAACAACTGTTCAGTAAATTTGTTGCATACGGGTAGCAGGCATCCTGTCGATATGTATATATTGACGGTATTTGTGAGTAGAAGTCGTCAAATGATTTTCAATAAATGTTTTCGATTTATCAAAAGTTTTCTGCAAAAACACCTTCAAATTCGTGCCTGGGATTCGATCTCAGTTCTTTTTGACCCGAAGCGCTCAATTCGTACACGCAATAACGATCTCGGCCATCCAGGCAGGTGATGGGGCGTGTTCTTATATATTAGTAAAGAGATAATTGTATCAGTTTTAGCATTACGGAGCTGAGAAAATGAAAAAAATGCGAAATAAAATTGTTTTTCGGGCGACAAAGGGCAGCAATAAAGACAATCAGGCCTATCGTAAAGGCTAGATCAGACTAGAGGGATTAGAAAACTAACTAGAGCAAACAAATCTGACATTCTATAGCACCACTAGCTTATTGATTTACTGTACGCTCTTACATACGAAGAGAAATATTAATAACTAGTGGTGCTCAGAATGGCACAGACTTTCCCGTATTCGTTTTTCTATTTCCTTGAATTTGGGCTAGATATTTGGAGTTGCCACATACTCGTGCCAGCTGCCATCTATCGCCGCCCAAAGTACATTTTTTTGACATTTCCTTAATTTTTCGGTTTCCTAATGGTAGAACGAAAATATTAATTTTAGAATATTAAAGAGCACTAAAACCTCGTCCTAAATGGCAATTTTCTTTGAAAAATTTGAAGTGGTTTTTAAGAAAATGGCGTTTAAGCGATACTAATAATGCAAAATTTGAAGCTCTTTTCCACTGAAAATTACATTTGTGTAATTTTTAAAAAACAAAAAATATCCCAAATTGAACTTAACGTCATATTAAAGAGTGCAATTAGCACTATCCGTTCGAAAAGTTTGCAGATAAAATTTGGCGCCATTTTTTGAGAAAATGGCGTTTGAGCGTTTCTGAAAATGTGGAATTTTCAGCAAGTTGTCACAGAAAACGGTTGAGTTTTCGAGAAACTTTACTTAATATTTTTTAAAGCACAAGCACTCATTAATTTAATAATGTAAACAAATCGCCGCTCATGTAAATAGTAACAACGTGAGAGACATTCAAAAAATTTATTTTTGTAATTTTTGAAAAAAGCAAAGGATCTAGCAATAAGGCGTTTATGTCATCTCATAGAGTACATTAGACCCTATCCTTACCAAAAGTTTAAAGAAAAAAATTGGAGCCGTTTTTCGAGAAAATCTGATTTTTGTAATTTTTTAAATTGCACGTATTGCATACTGCGCGAAATCTACTAAAATTATCTAAACAATGTATATGGCCTTTATGAAAGAACAAGTTGTAGTTGTAGGAAGACGCCGAAAAAATTTTGAATTTTTTCGATTTTCGAAAATCAGAGTTTTCAACCAGCATGAAACGTGTGCCATTCTCTTAAGTGATCTTCAGACTGTCCAACAACAAAATTTAGTCGCCGGCCTCGTGGCCGAGATCTCTATGCCAGTAGTGCCGTAGTGGTTTTGGACCGTGGGGTCGCGAGCATGGTTGTGTGTGTTCGTCCTTTCACCCCCAATCATCACCATATCGTGTCATCTTCATGTCATAACGTTACTCCAATAGTGGTCGCTAATGACCGAGTAGTTGATGCGACCTTAAATAAATTTTTTTTAAAATTTAGTCAAAATTGTTGGCGCCAGTTTTTGAAAATTTTGAAAATGTCCCAGGAGCTTCGTGTAAAGTGCCCCCAAAATTAAAATATCTGTTTCAAATTCAAGGGGTCACGAGATCAGTCAGATCGATCAGCGAATATCAATTTTGGAGAAATCGACTGAACGATTTAGTCGCTAGCGTTGTTCACAGATAGACGTTTGCTTTTAATTGTTTTTTCGGTATCAAGGCTTACAAATCGGATTCTGGCTGCACCACGTGTTAGTGGATTTTTATTTCTTAATTTAGCAACTAGATTTATCCACTTTTTCATTATCTGGGCGCAGCAATGAATTTTTTCCTGCCGAAAATCCGCTGTCTTTTCGCTCAGCATTACATAATTTTCCCTATGCTACGTATATACTCCGTATATACGTACGTATACCAGAAAGTAAAATCTATAATTCCCCCCCCCCCCAAAAAAAATGTTGGCTGGATCCGCCCCTTGCTACTTCATCAATAGTCACTCATTGGTTATTCAAAATCAGCGCACAGACATGCTTAATAGTGATAAGTACTGGATGAGGCTAGAGATCTTGCTTATTTCTTTCTCTATGCTTTTTCCACTGCTTTTGAATGGTTGAACTCCAATGGCGGCTGGTGCCCGAACAAACGGGAGGTTGCAGCTTCATCGGATGACGGAAATGTAATTTCCCTAAAGATTAAGAACACTAACATATAATAAAATGTAAGCAATTCACGTTAATTAATTAAAATTAAATATAATAAAAATCTGTATTGAAATATTACTTACATTTTCACTTTCTCGCCTTACAAATATTTCGTAAGAAGAGAAAGTTATTTAATCGTGCATCAGAAAACGGCGAATTATTTACGAATGCATGTGCTTTAAATAATGTCAAGTAAAGTTTCTCGAAAATACAACCGTTTTCTGTGAGAACTAGCTCAAAATTCTGCATTTTCAGAAATGTTCAAACTCCATTTTCTCATATATGGCTGCAAATTTTTTCTTCAAATGTTTGTAACGGATAGTGCTAATTACACTATCTAATATGACATAAAATTTATTTTGAGTTTTTTTTTGTTTTTTCAAAAATTATACAAATGTACATTTTTTTGAAAGATCTCTCACATTTTTAATATGCACATTACCAGCAATTTGTAAACATTATTATATTTGTGAGTGTAACTGCTTCAAAGAACTTCAAATGAAGTATTTTGAAAACTCAAAAATTATTTTTATTTATCTATATTAAGTCTGTATGTATTAAATCATATAATTATATTTAACTTAAAATATTATTATTGAAACAGACTTATTTGTAATAAACAGAAACTTTAATATAAATAAATCAAGTAGCGCAACAAGTTTCAAGGTTTCTTTTACCTCATCATCAGGCTAGAAGAATACAAATTAATGAAATTCAATTAATTTTTTTTTAAAAACAATTTTGATATTTTTTTCTTTCAAAATAAACATATGGAGCTTACCTTATAGTCATTTAAAATCATAAAACTTGACAATGCCGAGACAAAATAATTTATTACATAAATAAATAGTAACCAAGGAAAGGAACCATGGTATCATAAATAAAATGGGTATGTTTTTAGGTATGTTATGTGGATATAAACAATTTTACTAATCTAATCTATACAAAAATTCTGAGAAGTGAATCATATAAATTTGTGAAATTATTAGATTCTACCTGAGTATTTAAGCCATTATGTGTTTTAATAAATAAGGTCTCTAGAGTCAATCTCGAAAATGGTTTAGGTTCTATTCTTAATATATCAACATTTGTAAAATCTATCATGTGACCCCATTTCAATTTATGTGCTGAAATATTAATATTAATGAAAATCACAATATTAATGAAATCAGAAATATTAATGAAATTTCACAAAAACTGAATTCTATTTGCTGCAATAGATGGCAGTTGGAATGAGTTTGTGGCAATTTCGAATAGCTAGCGCTGACTCAAGGAAATAGAAAACTAATACGGGAAAGTCTGTGCCTTTCTGTAGCACCACTAGTTATTTCAAATATTTGAAAATAAATAATTTCATTAAAAATTAATGTGTAAATGTATAACAAAAGGTCGAATGTAAATTTTGTATTGTTTCCTTGTTCGTAAAACAATGAAATAATATACAAAATTGCCAATTGCAATTTACGACGCATTCGTCTGTCTGAAGCACTGTAAATTTGCAGCGGGCTATTATGTTTGTCACGAAATTATAGAAAAACTACTCGTATTTAAAAAAAGTAAGCATGACCTTATTTGAAGATGTATTTTTGATTAACATATTTCATTGATAAAACCAGCTACCATCTATCGCCACCCAAAGTACATTTTTTCACATATTTTCGATTTTTCGGTTTTCTAATG
Organism: Acheta domesticus; assembly: GCA_031308135.1. Lineage (NCBI taxonomy): Eukaryota > Metazoa > Arthropoda > Insecta > Orthoptera > Gryllidae > Acheta > Acheta domesticus. The sequence goes on from JAHLJT010009355.1 coordinate 65,039,678, forward strand.
ATAGAACGGATGTATTAATTTTAGAATATTAAGAAACACTAAAACAACGTCCTAAATGGAAATTTTCTTTGAAACACTTGTAGCCGTTTTGAAGAAAATGACGTTTAAGCGGTACTAAAAATTTGAATCTCCTTTTCACAGAAAACGTTTGAGTTTTGGAAAAACGTCATTTTAAGTCATTTGAAGCATTTACATTCACAAATATAATGTTTACAAATTGCTGGTAAAGATTTGAGAAACCTTTCAAAAAATTACATTTGTATAATTTTTTAAGAACAAAAAAAAATACCCCAAAATGAACTTAACGTCTTATTAAGGAGTGCAATTAGCACTATCCATTCCAAAAGTTTGAAGGGAAAATTTGGAGACATTTATGAGAAAATGGCGTTTGAGTGTTTCTGAAAATGCGGAATTTTTAGTTAGTTGTCACAGAAAACACTTGAGTTTTCGAGAAACTTTTCTCGACATTATTTGAAGCACATTTCTCATTAATATAATAATGTCAATAAATTGCCTAAGTGTGAATAACTACGTGAGAGATAAGTCAAAAAAATTACATTTTTGCAATTTTTGAAAAACAAAAGAGCAATATGGCGTTTATGTCATTTAATAGAGTTTATTAAGCAATATCCCTACCAAAAGTTTAAAGAAGAAATTTGAAGCCGTTTTTGAGAAAATCTTGTTTTTGTATTTTTTAAAAATTGCACATATTGCAGGCAATGTTGCGCGAAAACTACTAAAATTTTCCAAAAAATGTACATGACTTTAATGAAACAACTCATTATGAAGAACAAATTTTATTTGAAGGAAAAATCTCTATCTTCAATTTTGTAGTTGGAGGGAGACGTCGGACAAAATTTAAACTTTCGGAATTTTCGAAAATTAGGAGTTATCCTTGAAAATCGCACCTATGCCACCTTAATAAGCGTATTTTACTCTATTCTTAAAAGAAGTTTAAAGAAAACAATTGGTACCGGTTCTGAGAAAATGAAAATGTCCGAGGGGCTTCATGTAAAATACCCCCCAAAACCAAAATATCGGTTTGAAATTGAAGAGACCACGAGATCTGCCAGATCGAAACGGAAGTATCAATTTTGGAGAAAATCGGCTGAACAGTTTAGTCGCTAGCGTTGTTCACAGACAGACGTACAGACAGACGGACAGACGTTTTGCTTTCAATTGGATTTTCAGCATCAAGGAGCCACAAAACAAGGATTCTGGCTACACCTCATGTTAGGAGATTTTATTTCTTAATTTAGCAACTGGATTTATCCACTTTTTCGTTACCAGGGCCCTGTATTAAAGAGTTTTTCTGCCGAAAATCCGCCTTTTTTTCGCGCATCATTATGTAACTTTCCCTATACTATACGTATGTATAGTACGAAAAGTCTAGGTATAGTACGTATACTCGTACTATACCTACGTATAATACTACATGGGAAACTAAAAACTAGTGGCGCTGTATTGTGTCACAAACTTTCTCGAACTAGTTTTCGAAAATGTTTAGTCTCGACTAGCTTTTGGGTTTTGTCTTATTTTCTTGCCAGTTGTCATATTTTGCCGCCAAAATGAAGTTTTTTCACATTTTCTCAATTTTTCGGTTGGCTAACGCTAGAACTGAAACAACCATGCGATTATGACTATTACAGAAATGAACTTGCCGTGTCCGAGCCGGTTGGCCGAAGTGGTTAAATATCGGTACGGACTCAGCGTTTTGGAGGGAAAGGTCGCTGGTTCGACCCTGGCTCAGGGATAATTATGTGATGCCGCAGAAAATTATTGAAAATTCCAGAAACTTTACTGAAAATTATTTGAAGCTCTTTTATTTACAAATAAAATCAATTAAGATAACTATACTGAAAATATCAGTATGTAATTTTCGAAACTTCAACTTTTAAACAGTTTTTACCTCTCGTTCGATTTGTAAAACGTATGTAATATCAAATAAATTATCTTTCTGTGCATCTGTATGAACTGATTGAAGTGAAGTAATGAATTTATCGATATGAAATGTAAATACAAAATATACACTTTCCATGGGACCGACTTAGATATCCGTAACGGCTGACCGGGAGAGGTGGTTCAGGGCATATACTGTCATTGTTGTGCTATTGACCGGAAGGTCCTAGGTTCAATTCCTGACGATAGCAATATGTTCTACACTAGCCAAACGGGTCAGGAATCGCGCGCGATCTTTTCTTCCCATTCCTTGTTCTTTCTTACGCTTTACTTACACATTCGTACAGTCACCATCGTACCACACATGCCGGGAGAACGTACGGGAGCTCACAGCTTGTCCTGGCTGTGGCAATGCCTCTCTCGTGGGAGGTACCAGTAGGAGTCGACGGTACCGCCAGTCGACAGTAGGTCGGCGCCGGTTTTAACCATCCTGGAGGGAAGAAACCGCTACCTCCCAATCAAAAATGTACTACACCTACGGGACTAATGACCTTAGCAGTTGACGCGCCCGGAATCACTATCGATCAATCAATCAACCTATTGTCACGCTAACACCTCTAATTTAACGTAGTGTGCACCGGCTAGCTCTCGACTCCTACTGGTTACCTGCGAGTGACTGAAGGAGGATGGACGTTATTGTAGAGAAATGAAAGAAGTTATTCAGTGAAACATAATTTCTCTGGTTTAAAGTCTTAAGACATTATTAATATTCTTTATTAATAAAGGAAGAAAACAGAAAAGAATTTTAATGAGCTCATTTCCAAAAAACGTTTTATAAATAGATTACAATAATTCTTTCTTCTTCTTGAAGTGCCGTCTCCATTACTGGAGGTTGGCGACCACTTCCCCGAACTTTTCTCTGTCTTGTGCCACATGGAACAACTCAGAAGCACTCGAGATACCTGTCCATTTTCGGATATTTGCCAATCAGGACATCTTCTTCCTGCCGACTCCCCTTCTACCCTGAACTTTCCCCATCATTATTAGTTGTAATAGTTCATATTTGGGGTTTCTAAGTAAATGACCAAGTTTTTCTAATTTTAATCATTTTTAATATCTCTCGGCATATACCATTTTTCTCTAGTATGTAATCATTACGAACTTTGTCAGTCCAGGGGATTCTCAACATTCTCCTGATCATCCACATCTCGAAGGCCTCCAGTCTATTAATTGATGCTGTTTTCAGAGTCCATGTTTCAGCACCATATAAGAGAACACTTGCCACGTAACATTTTGCCATTCTCCATCTGAGGATAAAACTCAAGTCTCTGCTACATAGACAATTCCTCATTTTGTTGAATGTGGATCTTGCTATTTCAATTCTCGTTTTTATTTCCAAATCTGATGTCCACGACTCATTTAAAATTTGTCCCAAATATTTATATTGAGAAACCTGCTCAATCGGTCGATCATTGATAGACAGTTGAAATGATCTTCCACCTTTCTTACTAATTAGCATGTACTTTGTTTTATGTACACCCCATATCACAGAATATGCACCGTGTCCAGTGCGGCCAAATGTGGCCTTTCCACAGCTTGGACAACCACGCCTGGGCATTTGACCAATCCCGGAGCTTAGGCAAAGCGGCTCTTATCATTGGCTTTGTGCCAAGATTCAGACACTTCCCCTTCCTCCCCTTGAAGATTTTCCTCCTCATATCCAAAGGGGCGGAGCAATTTTGAGGTGATTGACGTCGGCGTCGCTGCTTCGCTATCGGGGAGGGAGGCAGTAAAATAAGGGGAGGGGAGAGAGGGAGTAAGAGCAATAGAGGAGTGGATATTCAGGCGAAACGGATTGCTGAGCGTGGGCGCGAGACCCCCCCCCCCGACCCAATTCCCCTGGACGCTGGCCCTGTGGACGCTGAGGACACACGCGCCCCACGCGCGGTCCACGGGAAGGAGCAATGACATTTTTATCGAATTCTTTATGCATAAATAGCAAATGCGAATATAAATAGCAAATGTTTATTTTTATTTGTGGGAAATCTTCACTCAAGTTAAATATTTTATTAACTATTTTGCATAACCACCTGTTAAAAGAAGAATAATTAAATTAGAAGAAAAAAATTCAAATGTAACGATTCGATGTAATTTTCTTAAAACAAGCTATTAAGAAAGAAACAAAAACGTCTTTGAATAAACTTGAAAGATACTGAGTTTGTAGCTAAGAAATTTCAATGCCGTTACAATTTTCCAGTTAAAATGTTTAAATGGAACACAGGTGTTCTCAAAGGTACTATTTTCACAACTTATATTATGTTTTAGTGTGACCTCCATAAACAGTGTCTGGAGTATTATGTTCGATTGGAGGAGCTCCATCGCGATCCAAAGAAACTCCAGGAAACTCACTTTACCACAGTTATCGAATTCAAGTAAGGCCACCGTTTTATTTCACACGAATCACACCGTCCTTGTGTTCTATTGTCTTGTGAAATAATTTTTACCTTTGTAAGGTATACACATGAGGAATATTTTCTGTCTAGAAGAGGAATCCCAATACAATAATGTGCATCAAACATCATAATTCATTTGATTTTACATAGACACCTACAACATCAGTGTTAGACTCCAAATCCGAACTCGCAAGACTCCAAATCCGAACAATTGATCTATTTTCTTTATTATTTACACAAAATTCAACTTCATAGTTTCTTAGAATAAACGAAACGTGAATTGTGCTTAATCACCTTAACAATTGCGTAGTGCAACATTATTAGTAAAATTGCCAGAAAAAGATGTGACAAATTAGATTGATTTTAAATCATATGATGATTATGATTAGGGTTTAAAGGCGCTTCAACATGTCATTGGAGCTCGTGTCAATCAGTAAAATAATTTTATTTATTATAAATTGAGGTAAAAATATAGTAAATTCTGACTAATTATGAAATGAAATAACTGATATAGAGAATGTTTCATGAACAATAGAAAATCAGTTCATAGAAGGCATTTTAAAAATCACCCTCATCTCTCGCGATGTCTTCTCCGATTACCGCTTAAATTTTTGCAGTGCACGAGAGCATTCTATACCGGTAATGTCTGTTCATTTCTTGCAAGTGCGGAGTGGGTAACAACGCGATAAGATGTCCTTGTAAGAAGTGGCAGTGCCCGATCCGAAGGCGAATGAAAATTACCTCCTCGCGCCTTGAGCCACGCATGACGACCAGGTTTTTATGGAGTTCTTGATCCTCGTGAGTTTGAAATAAGAATTCTGTCACTCTTTTTGCCATGCTCGATGTAACTTTTTAATGTTAATGATAGAGTAACTTATTCATGTTACGTTGTGGGCTTACCTCTAAAGAAAAAAACGACCACTTTTACGAGCAGAAATACCAAAAGGTGACTTCGTTACCACGACAACTCTCGGCTACAAGGTGCAAAACCAATGAAAACCCTCTTGAAAACATTAAATGGAAGCCCTGCCCCACCCGCTGTATTCACCAGACATCGCTTCTTCAGATTATCACCTATTCCGTTCAATGGCACATGGTCTAGCGCAGCAGCGCTTCCATTCGTATGAAGATACCAAAAAACGGGTTGATTCTTGGATAGTCCCAAAGACATCGTTTTTGCGATGCGGAATTCTACTGCTGTCAGAAGATCGGGCAAAAAGTAGTAGCTAGTGATGGGCTATACTTTGAGTGGTATATTGTACACCACATACTATAAAAATAAAGCTTTATTTTTCACACAAAGAACAGCGATAACTTATTCAAGCACCTTATAATTATTGAAAAAATGTCTGGTGAGTATTATTGGCAATGAGACTATAGAGTTGATTGAATTGAAAGTGATGTGTTTAGATATTTTTGGGTTTAATAAGCTAAATATAGCTGAATATTGTGCCACGAATAGTAAAACATTTCGAAATTTTATCTACAAGAAGTCTTCACAGACCCTATTTATTTGAACAGAGTACTACAATCACTTTCATTAATCGTCAATCATGTAACATTTTGTTTCCAATGTGTTATATTGGCGTTATATACTGATATATTTGTGTATATTACATTATATTATAATCACATTACATTATCAGTACAATATAACACTGCAACTGCATCCTGAGGGACAGACATTTGGCAGTATTTGGTGTTTCAAAGAGACTGGCAAATTTTGAAACGCATTTTGGAGATGTTGATATTACGAGGCATTCTAAACTAGTAAAAACGAGAAAGAACTAATTATCAGAAACAAATTTCACAATTGTGAGTTTGAACTTGCAAATTATCGTGTCGCACCGAAGGTGGAAGAATGAAGATGTCTTGTGTAAAGCAGAAACCTTGCCTGTAACCTACTCTGTGGTCAGTGAACAGTGCATTAATTTATTTTTACTTTCTTGTAGACGTTATACGTATATACGGAATGATATACGTAGTACAAGATATTTACTTGTATTCTTGGTCTATAGAAGTTGTGTAAAGCTATGGAAATGAGATTTTGAAATTTCAACGGAAATGCACGTTCATGGGCCTTCTTTTATAAAAAAAGGGTTGTTTTTTAAAATGTCCCGACGTCTGTCCAGCATGTCTGTCTGTCAATGAACAACACTAGTACCTAAACCATTCGTAGGTTACGTATGATTTTTGCCAATTGAACATTCCTTGATCGATCTGCCAAAATCAAGGACCTACAATTGTTTTAAAAAATTATTTAAATTTCGGGGTGCGTCATTAAAAACTTCCGGACATTTTCACGTTTTCCTCAAAAAATGGCTCCACAGTTTTCTTTATAATTCTTCTAAAGAATACAGTGAAAATACACTGATGAAAATGGCATAGATCTATTTCCATGGTATCTCTCAATTTTCGAAAATTATCAAAGATTGAATTCTTTCGGCGTGTACCTACAAAGTGGAAGATGGAGAGTTTTCTGGATGAAATTAGTACTTCACAACGATTACTTAATAACTATTATGTAATTCTTTATTTGAAGTTATTTAAAGGACTTACACTCACAAATGTAATAACTTTACAATTGCTGGTATGTGCATATTAAAGATGTGAGGAGATCTTTCAAAAAAAATACATGTATATAATTTTGAAGAAAAAAAACAACAACTCAAAATAAACTTTAGGTCATATTAAAGAGTGTAATTAGCACTATCCGTTACAACGTTTCAAGAAAAAAAGTGCAGCCATATATGAGCGTTTGAGCGTTTGTGAAAAGCGTTTGAACGTCTGTGAAAAAGCGGAATTTTTAAGCTACTTTTTACAGAAAACGGTTTTGTTTTTCGATGATTGATTGATTGATTGATTCGTGTTTCCGGGCGCGTCAACTACCTTGGTCATTAGTCCCGTAAGTGGAAGTGCGTGTTTTTCTCAGGAGTGGCGATGTCTTTTTCCCCACGGATTTTGTTTTCGAGAAACTTTACTTGACATTATTTAAAGCACTTAAACTTATAAATATATGATATAAACAAATCGCCACGAATGTAAATATTAACGACGTGAGAGACAAGTCAAAAAATTACATTTTTGCAATTTTTCAAAAAACAATAAAATAAAGCGATATGGAGTTTATGTCATCTTATAGGGTACATTCAGCTCTATCCCTACCAAAAGTTTTAAAGAAAAAATTTTGAGCCGTTTTTGAGAAAATCATGTTTTTTAATTTTTTTAAATTGCACATATTGCACGCAATATTACGCGAAAACTATTAAATTTTTCAAAAAGTGTACTGACCTTAAGGAAAGACTCTCTATGAAGAACAAATTTTTATTATGAATGAAAATGTATATCTTAAATGTTGTATTTGGAGGAAGAGGCCGAATAAATTCAAACTTGTGCAATATTCGAAAATTCAGAGTTATCCGTGAAAATGGGACCATGCCACCTAATAAGTGTACTTTACTCTATTCTTATAAGAAATTTAAAGAAAAAAATTTGGAGCCGTTTTTTGATAAAGTTTTGTAAATGTCCGGGTGGCTTCATGTAATGTACCCCCAAAATTTTACAGATCTTTTTCAAAATCTCAAAGCTTCGACTAGAATCACATTGGGCAGGAAAATCCTATTTTTGAAGAACTCGTATGTATGGTTTTATGCGCTAGCAGTGTTCACAGACGGACAGACGGACAGACGGACGGACGGCCGGACTGACGGGACTGACGGACAGACGGACGACTTAATTTAGCAACTAGTTTTAATCCACTTTTTCGTTATCATGGCCCGGGAATGAATTTTTTCTGCCAAAAACTCGCCCTTTTTTCGAGCAGCATTACATATTTTCCCCTATACTACGTATATCACTCCGTGTGTACGTACGTATAAGGGAAAGTACAAATCATTAATAACAAAGGAAGTAATATTAGGTTCGGAAAGTAAACGATCGTAGTGGTATAATCCCCAAAAAAGGCCTATAAAGTGAAAATAAGGGAAGTGAATGATCTTGTGAACGAGTAGTTGATTAACGTTCATACAAAAAACTTTCCAAGTTTTGTGTGTGCAAGTATTATAAAAATGGTTTCTTCTCAGCAAAGAAGTGGAATGTTTAGAAGATTATCGAACGTTGTTATTTGGAATTGTTTTTGATTTCTCAGCAACCAAAAAAATTGGCGAGGTTGTGCCACATTCGATCGCGCGTTCCTCCGTTCATAAGCCTCTGGTCTAAGCGTTAGCCTAAGACGAATTCTTTTATTTAACGGGTTATTTATAGGACGAATTGTATCTGAAAATTTATTGAACTTTTGCATTTGTGCAATTTAAAATATTAAATAAATTACTCCTATGTGACAATAAGAAGCAGTTCAATATTACGTGACTCTACAGAAATAATACAGTCCTACGTATAAATATTTCAGTTCAGCGTTATATTTTATTCTCGCTGGCAGTCGCTTGGCTCTCAAGACTTGCTGAGCTGAGGCGTTATCTTTACCTGCCCTGCGGGGCAAGGTGAGATGAGGAGAGGTGATAAGAACTAAAACTCCCTGACGAGTTTCGACACTCAAAACTTCAGATTCTCTTGCAGCAAGAAATAACTAGAAATCTATGTAATATGTATCGACTTCAAGAAAAAAAAAACACCTACAGTCCACTCCAATTTATTCTCCAACTGTTTACCCCTTATATCTAATAAAAAATATCTCTTATTTTATCGTATTATTGGGAATGGACAAGTAATACATTACATTTCCCCCTAATAGCACTTCATCCTCCTCTTAAAACTCTTAACGAGACGACGAACGGGAGACTGTAGAAAATTATACCCTAAATTATTCAAAATCGAAAAGTTTCATAAAAATCTCGCTTCTACAGCTAGTTTGCATTTTTTGTGCTCCATACGTACAAACATTTTCAGGGAATGAAAAAAACGTACCCCAGTCAGAACTTGAACTAGAGCCCTCTGGCTCTACCACAAGCAAACGCTCTACCACTTCGGCTAGGAGACGGCTCTTCAAGATTTCACTAATGCAGTATTTTGCATATTAGGATGTCGTTGACAATAGAAAATTGTCTTGAAAAAATTCAGAAACTACTCGAAATTGAAACTTAATTGTGAATTAAATTTATTTTAAAATCTAATATTGTAGAAAGGAGTGGATTAGAATATAAATCTCAAGCTTCAATATTGAAGACATTTTGGTGGGTATTTTATATGAAGCTCATTAGACATTTTTTAAAATTTCAAAAAATGGCACGAAATTTTGTATTAAGTTTTGACTTTGGCTAGAGTAAAGTCGTTTAAGAAAATGATGCATGTCGAATTTTCGTTGAAATGCCTGATATTTAAAAAATTGAAGAAATTCAATTTTTTCGTCTCTATGCCACTGCAATTATAAAGATTTTTTTAAATGAAATCTGTTCATCATAATGATTTCATAATTCTCGTAAATCATCTCATTGTTGTCGGCCGTGGTTATTGTATGATGTAAATAATATCCTTATAAAAAGAAATAATATATTGAAGGAAGGTAATAAATTTAACTTAGAACTAACAAACACACTTCTTTACTTTAAGAAGTTTTTATCACTTATGGTTTTCATTTCTTTCGTACATAAAAATAAGAATAAAAAAACGTTTCGCGCAATTTCTGAGAAAGCAAATATTTAAAATTTATATTGCCCGTTAAATGCAAAATTACTCAAAAAATATTAATATTTTCAAAAAACTAAACATGACTTTCTTTTAAGATCTGTTTAACAGATTTCACTAAGAAAATCACTTATGTTCCTAATTATACTTGTAGCAAGACAATGAAAAAATTGATTTTCTCCAATTTTTGAAAAATCAAGAATTTTATCGAAAATGTGATCTGCATCATTCTCTTAAGCGATCTTTACGCTACCCGAAGTCAAAATTTAATCAACAATTTGTTGCCATTTTTTGAAAACTTTTAAAATGTTCCAGATGTTAGGCTGCAGATTCCATATACAGTACATACCAAAATTGAAATATTGGTTACAAATTCAAGGGACCGCCAGAACATCCAGCTAGAATGGGAAATATCAATTTTGGAGAAAGTCAGCTGATCAGTTTAGGTACAAGCGTTGTGTACAGACGGGCAGACAGGCGTTTTGACGTCAATCAATATTTGGGTATCAAGTATTCACAAAACATGGATTCTGGCAACATGTGTTAGATAATTTTTTTCTAGATTTAGCAACGCTCTGGATTTATCCTCTTCTTCATTACCAGGGTACGGCAATTAAAAGTTTTTCTGTCAACAAGTCCATTTTTCCCCGCCGGATTATGATACTTTCTCC
>JAHLJT010009355.1:65051340-65163380 GCA_031308135.1 Acheta domesticus
GGGCGCGAGCGGGCGAGCGGGCGAGCGGGCGAGGGGCGAGCGGGCGAGCGGGCGAGCGGGCGAGCGGAGCGAGCGGGGAGCGGGCGAGCGGGCGAGCGGCGCGAGCGGGCGACGCGGCGAGCGGGCGAGCGGGCGGAGGCGGGCGAGCGGGCGACGGAGCGAGCGGTGCAGAGCGGGCGAGCGGGCGAGCGGGCGAGGAGGGCGAGCGGGCGAGCGAGCGGGCGCGAGCGGGCGAGCGGGCGAGCGGGCGAGCGGGCGAGCGGGCGAGCGGGCGAGCGGGCCGCGGGCGAGCGGGCGAGCGGGCGAGCGCCTGGGGGCGAGCGGGCGAGCGGGCGAGCGGGCGAGCGGGCGAGCGGGGGCGAGCGGCGGAGCGGTGCGAGCGGGCGGCGCGGGCGAGGGGCGAGCGGGGAGCCGGGCGAGCGGGGCGAGCGGGCGAGCGGGCGAGCGGGCGAGCGGGCGAGCGGGCGAGCGGGCGAGGCGGGCGAGCGGGCGAGCGGAGCGAGCGGGCGAGCGGGGCGGCGAGCGGGCGAGCGGGCGAGCGGGCGAAGCGGGCGAGCGGGCGAGCGGGCGAGCGGAGCGAGCGGGCGCGCGGTGCGAGCGGGCGAGGCGGGCGAGCGGCGAGCGGGCGAGCGGGCGAGCGGGCGCGAGCGGGGCGAGCGGGCGAGGCGGCGAGCGGGCGAGCGGGCGAGCGGGCCGAGCGGCGCGAGCGGGCGAGCGGGCGAGCGGGCGAGCGAGCGGAGCGGGCGAGCGGGCGAGCGGGCGCGAGCGGGCGAGCGGCGGGCGAGCGGGCGAGCGGGCGAGCGAGCGGGCGAGCGGGCGAGCGGGCGAGCGGGCGAGCGGGCGAGCGGGCGAGCGGGCGAGCGGGCGAGCGGGCGAAGCGGGCGAGCGCGGGGCGAGCGGGCGAGCGGGCGAGCGGGGCGAGCGGGCGAGCGGGCGAGCGGGCGAGCGGGCGAGCGGGCGAGCGGGCGAGCGGGCGAGCGGCGAGCGGGCGAGCGGGCGAGCGGGCGAGGGGCGAGCGGGCGAGCGGGCGAGCGGGCGAGCGGGCGAGCGGGCGAGCGGGCGAGCGGGCGAGCGGGCGAGCGGGCGAGCGGGGCGAGCGGGCGAGCGGGCGAGCGGGCGAGCGGCGAGCGGGCGAGCGGGCGAGCGGAGGCGAGCGGGCGAGCGGGAGGGCGAGCGGGCGAGCGGGGAGCGGGCGAGCGGGCGAGCGGGCGAGCGGGCGAGCGGGCGAGCGGGCGAGCGGGCGAGCGGGCGCGAGCGGGCGAGCGGGCGAGCGGGCGGAGCGGGCGAGCGGGCGAGCGGGCGAGCGGGCGAGCGGCGAGCGGGGCGAGCGGGCGAGCGGGCGAGCGGGCGAGCGGCGAGCGGGCGAGCGGGCGAGCGGGCGAGCGGGCGAGCGGGCGAGCGGGCGAGCGGGCGAGCGGGCGAGCGGGCGAGCGGGCGAGCGGGCGAGCGGGCGAGGCGGGCGAGCGGGCGAGGGGGAGCGGGCGAGCGGGCGAGCGGGCGAGCGGGCGAGCGGGCGAGCGGGCGAGCGGGCGAGAGCGGGCGAGCGGGCGAGCGGGCGAGCGGGCGAGCGGGCGAGCGGGGCGAGCGGGGCGAGCGGGCGAGCGGGTGCGAGCGGGCGAGCGGGCGAGCGGGCGAGCGGGCGAGCGGGGCGAGCGGGCGAGCGGGGGCGAGCGGGCGAGCGGGCGAGCGGGCGAGGGGCGAGGGCAGCGAGCGGCGAGCGGGCGAGCCGGGCGAGCGGGCGAGCGGGCGAGCGGGCGAGCGGGGCGAGCGGGCGAGCGGGCGAGCGGGCGAGAGCGGGCGAGCGGGCGAGCGGGCGAGCGGGCGAGCGGGCGAGCGGCGCGAGCGGGCGAGCGGGCGAGCGGGCGAGCGGGCGAGCGGGCGAGCGGGCGAGCGGGCGAGCGGGCGAGCGGGCGAGCGGGCGAGCGGGCGAGCGGGCGATGCGGGCGAGCGGGCGAGCGGGCGAGCGGCGCGGCGGGTGCGAGCGGGCGAGCGGGCGAGCGGCGCGGCGAGCGGGCGAGCCGGGCGAGCGGGCGAGCGGGCGAGCGGGGCGAGCGGGCGAGCGGGCGAGCGGGCGAGCGGGGGCGAGCGGTGCGAGCGTGCGAGCGGTGCGAGCGGGCGAGCGGGCGAGCGGGCGAGCGGGCGAGCGGGCGAGCGGGCGAGCGGGCGAGCGGGTGCGAGCGGTGCGAGCGGGCGAGCGGGCGAGCGGGCGAGCGGGCGAGCGGGCGAGCGGGCGAGCGGGCGAGCGGGCGAGCGGGCGAAGCGGGCGAGCGGGCGAGCGGGGCGAGCGGGCGAGCGGGCGAGCGGGCGAGCGGGCGAGCCGGGCGAGCGGGGCGACGCGGGCGAGCGGGCGAGCGGTCGAGCGGGCGAGCGGGCTGAGAGGGCGAAGCGGGCGAGCGGTGCGAGGGGCGAGCGGGTGCGCGCGGGCGCGCGGGCGAGCGGTGCGAGCGGGGCGAGCGGGCGAGCGGGCGAGGGGCGAAGCGGGCGATGCGGGGCGAGCGGGCGAGCGGGCGAGCGGGCGAGGGGGGGGGGGGGGGGGGGGGGGGCGGGCGAAGGGCGAGCGGGCGAGCGGGCGAGCGGGCGAGCGGGCGAGCGGCGAGCGGGCGAGCGGGCGAGCGCCGGGCGAGCGGGCGAGCGGGCGAGCGGGGCGAGCTGGTGCGAGCGGGCGAGCGGGCGAGCGGGCGAGCGGGCGAGCGGGCGAGCGGGCGAGCGGGCGAGCGGGCGAGCGGGCGAGCGGGCGAGCGGGCGAGCGGGCGAGCGGGCGAGCGGGCGAGGCGGGCGAGCGGGCGAGCGGGCGAGCGGGCGAGCGGGCGAGCGGGCGAGCGGGCGAGCGGGCGAGCGGGCGAGCGGCGAGCGGGCGAGCGGGCGAGCGGGCGAGCGGGCGAGCGGGCGAGCGGGCGAGCGGGCGAGCGGGCGAGCGGGCGAGCGGGCGAGCGGGCGAGCGGGCGAGCGGGCGAGCGGGCGAGCGGGCGAGCGGGCGAGCGGGCGAGCGGGCGAGCGGGCGAGCGGGCGAGCGGGCGAGCGGGCGAGCGGGCGAGCGGGCGAGCGGGCGAGCGGGCGAGCGGGCGAGCGGGCGAGCGGGCGAGCGGGCGAGCGGGCGAGCGGGCGAGCGGGCGAGCGGGCGAGCGGGCGAGCGGGCGAGCGGGCGAGCGGGCGAGCGGGCGAGCGGGCGAGCGGGCGAGCGGGCGAGCGGGCGAGCGGGCGAGCGGGCGAGCGGGCGAGCGGGCGAGCGGGCGAGCGGGCGAGCGGGCGAGCGGGCGAGCGGGCGAGCGGGCGAGCGGGCGAGCGGGCGAGCGGGCGAGCGGGCGAGCGGGCGAGCGGGCGAGCGGGCGAGCGGGCGAGCGGGCGAGCGGGCGAGCGGGCGAGCGGGCGAGCGGGCGAGCGGGCGAGCGGGCGAGCGGGCGAGCGGGCGAGCGGGCGAGCGGGCGAGCGGGCGAGCGGGCGAGCGGTGCGAGCGGGCGAGCGGGCGAGCGGGCGAGCGGGCGAGCGGGCGAGCGGGCGAGCGGGCGAGCGGGCGAGCGGGCGAGCGGGCGAGCGGGCGAGCGGGCGAGCGGGCGAGCGGGCGAGCGGGCGAGCGGGCGAGCGGGCGAGCGGGCGAGCGGGCGAGCGGGCGAGCGGGCGAGCGGGCGAGCGGGCGAGCGGGCGAGCGGGCGAGCGGGCGAGCGGGCGAGCGGGCGAGCGGGCGAGCGGGCGAGCGGGCGAGCGGGCGAGCGGGCGAGCGGGCGAGCGGGCGAGCGGGCGAGCGGGCGAGCGGGCGAGCGGGCGAGCGGGCGAGCGGGCGAGCGGGCGAGCGGGCGAGCGGGCGAGCGGGCGAGCGGGCGAGCGGGCGAGCGGGCGAGCGGGCGAGCGGGCGAGCGGGCGAGCGGGGCGAGCGGGCGAGCGGGCGAGCGGCGAGCGGGCGAGCGGGCGAGCGGGCGAGCGGGCGAGCGGGCGAGCGGGCGAGCGGGCGAGCGGGCGAGCGGGCGAGCGGGCGAGCGGGCGAGCGGGCGAGCGGGCGAGCGGGCGAGCGGGCGAGCGGGCGAGCGGGCGAGCGGGCGAGCGGGCGAGCGGGCGAGCGGGCGAGCGGGCGAGCGGGCGAGCGGGCGAGCGGGCGAGCGGGCGAGCGGGCGAGCGGGCGAGCGGGCGAGCGGGCGAGCGGGCGAGCGGGCGAGCGGGCGAGCGGGCGAGCGGGCGAGCGGGCGAGCGGGCGAGCGGGCGAGCGGGCGAGCGGGCGAGCGGGCGAGCGGGCGAGCGGGCGAGCGGGCGAGCGGGCGAGCGGGCGAGCGGGCGAGCGGGCGAGCGGGCGAGCGGGCGAGCGGGCGAGCGGGCGAGCGGGCGAGCGGGCGAGCGGGCGAGCGGGCGAGCGGGCGAGCGGGCGAGCGGGCGAGCGGGCGAGCGGGCGAGCGGGCGAGCGGGCGAGCGGGCGAGCGGGCGAGCGGGCGAGCGGGCGAGCGGGCGAGCGGGCGAGCGGGCGAGCGGGCGAGCGGGCGAGCGGGCGAGCGGGCGAGCGGGCGAGCGGGCGAGCGGGCGAGTCTCGGCGACGCTCGGCCGTTCTGCAGCTGAACGCGAACCGCAAGGTGGCCGGTCGAAATGTCCGTTAAACAGCTGTCTCTTCCCCTCCGGGCTCCCTTCGCCGAGCCCGAGAGTCTCGAGCGGTTGTTTTCGCCTGACTGCAGAGCTCTAATGTATATCTTACACCGCGACCCAAACCGACCGTGCGCAACGTACGGACAAGCGAGGAACTAGCCTCAAACTCGCTTCAGAAAATTTGCCCCAAAGGCAGCTAGTTGACACACCTATATCCAGAGTTGGGCAGTATCGGAAATACTTGTATTTAAAATACGTATTTTCGATACTTTTGTAATTTGTATTTTGTATCGAAAATACATATTTAAACATGTATTTTGTATTTGTATCGAAAATACTTTCTGATTGTATTTTGTATTTTCAAAATCAAAAATACTTTTTCTTAATCCGTCACAAACATTGATTGGGCCAGTAAATGGAGAGGGTCCCGCCACATGGACGAGTGGAGCCGGACCTCCGGTTTCTCCGATTACGTTTTCCCCCCGTTGTCGGTTCAACCGGAGATAACCGGAGGAGTGCTGTAATCACGGTGTAAGATATATTTCTTACACCGTGGTTGTAATCTCGAGCTCCGATTCAATTTCTCGGAGAGCAGGCTTCGCGTGCCAGAACGAGTGCTGCCCATGTGTGTGCCTTGTGACCCTGTGGTTGTGCGCAGTGATTAAAAACTTGTGCTTGCGGTGTTTTTAAGAGCTGACATTTCGTTATGATATATTTAGGTAAAAATCCATTGTTTTCCTCGGTACCTTGTACTAAATGAAGCTTTTTATATACATTTTAAGTTTATTTGAACTAAAACTCGTCAATTTTGTAGCGCCTAAAAGTGCTTATTTCGACATTAATGCATATTCGTGCCTATTCTACATTTAAGAACCTAAAATGAGACTAATTTGCCTAACTACTTTTGTCTATGGCTCCTTTTACCTTTTTCTTCTTTGTCGGCACAACAGACAAGGATGATATTAATTTTAAGTCATTTTTAACAACCTAAATTGCATTCGTCCTCTTTTATCCCCTTGTCTCAGTTTGTCACCTGTAAGAGAGCGAGAAATGAATATACCGGACAAAGATCTAGCAATAAAAGTCTCCATGCCACTACTTTCTAACTTCGTAGAGAAGCTGCTTCCGTTTCTAAGATAAAGCGATTGAATTTCCTCGAAAAAAAAGTGATCTTGACCGATAAGAAACATTCATTTTCTCTTGAAAACGTGGAGAATGTATTAGTAATTTATTGTGAGGCAAAATATGATAGGAATAATTCTAACTACTAAACTTGTTAAATAGTATTATCGCAAAATGTTCAATACTGATTCTACATAATATTGATTTATGTTATCTTTGAGAAATATAATAAATGGTCAAAAAATTAGTTTTCTTGTATGTTACGAGTTTTATTAGTGCCTATTCTACCATTTAAAAAGCCTAACAGATGCTGAAAGAACCTATTTAAGACACCTAAAATGCATGTTTAAAAACCTAAAAATCCGCGGTATTCATCAGATATATATATATCATTTGTGATGTATGTTCATACTTTAAGTCTGAAAGGCACCTTGGTTAATTGTCTATATTCTGCAATATTTGTCCGAAACTATCACCTCCCAAGAACTCATGGTGATATCTTTGTACTCCTTCGCTTCTTAGCATGGACAAAATGCCTTTCAGACTTAAAATATGAACAAACATCACAAATGAAAGGGGCCGTCTAAATTACGTAACGCAAATTTCGAGTATTTCAATACCTCCTCCCCCCTTGTAAGCACTTCCCTATCTCTACGTATATACAGCAGCGTAATGCTGTCTCAGACCCACTCCTTCCCCCTTTAGCTTCACGTAATTTATGGATGACCCCACACTGATACCTGAAACGGGTTGAAAATTTCATTTGAAACATTTTTGTATAAAGAATGTTATATATTTTTAATAATAAAATTTTAAATTTGATGTGATTTTAAATGTGAATTTGAACGTGAATGATTGTTTAAAAGAGAAAAAATAGGATAGAAGTTATTATGTGTAAAACACCGTTGGTTGTATTTTGTATTTTCAAAATTATTTTAAAATACTATTTTGTATTTTGTATCTAAAATACTTTTATGAAAGTATTTTGTATTTTGTATCTAAAATATTTTCGGCGAAGTATTTTGTATTTTGTATCTGAAATACATTTTTCAAGTATTTTGCCCAAACCTGTATATATCTTAATTTTAACAATGATAGTTAATGTAATTATTTATCATTTGGACTGTATAATTCTAAAGAACCTGTAACAAGTATTGTACCACAGTTTCTGGGTTGATGGCCCCCATCTCGATCAGGTTTTTCGTCCAGTTTCCCTGATCCTTGAGCAAATGCTGAGATGGTCCCTTGTTTTGCTTCTGGACATAAATGTAACTTCATTATTTGTGCACGTCTTCTGAATTTCAGTGGGAAATATAGTTATTCAAATTATCGTTTTTCATATTATCGCGGCAAAAAGTATTATTCTTTAATGAAGAACATGAGGGTTCAGGGCAGAAATTTATAGCTAATTTACCTTTGAAAATATATTTTATTATATAGGAGCGAATATTTTGTCAACAAAACTCGAAAAAAACTCTCTTTTCTGTATTCAAAATTCGACTAGAATATGGTTTAGGATAGAGACCACAGAATTATGAAAACGTGCACAAAATTCACTTCTCCCCATAGCTCGTCATACGCAGTTTTTAACTGTTTTTGACGTAAATAAATAAATAAATAAATCTTACACCGTGAGGTGTGTCAACTAGCCGCCTTTGGGATTACGTTACGTTTAAGTTTGCATTGTGAACGAGGCCTTATGTTCGTCATTGTGAACGCTTGTTTTTACATGAAAATTTTACGGCAAAGTTTAGAGCATTACGTTACGTTTAAGTTTGCATTGTGAATGAGGCCATCCAGGGTTACATCCAGGATGCTTACAAAAAAGCTGTCGTTTTGCGAAACTTCATTGTTCTCTTCGGTGTTTGTAAGCTAACGAGATTAATTAATGTATAATGTCGTTTTATTTAAGTTTTATTACCTTATTTTAATGCATTTAGTAACTATATACTTGTAGTCAATTTAGGATTAGAGATTGTGCTGGTTGAATGCACAAGGTTGCATAATGATGGGATCGTATTGTTGTGCCGTGGACAAATTACAGCACGTTTGAAATAGTTAAAAATATTTGAAAGAAATATGAGAAGATAAGATTTTATTTAAATATCCAACACAGGCTATGTTGAGCAATACAACAGTGATATAAGGGAACATTGGGAAATTCTGTCACACTTCGAGTTGTATGCTTTTTTTGTGAGACAAGGGCTTGTATTTTCTGGCCATAATGAAAATAAAGGATCATCAAATAGAGAAAATTTCATGGAATATATAAGTGAAATAATGAAATATGATAACACTGATAAGGATAAGGAAAATTCCAGTGTTTCGTGCTATCTCACCAGAAATTCAGATTGACTGGATTTCGAGTGTGAGCATGGTAATGTCCCATGTGAGCAATGTAATGAAATTTCTAAAGCCTCTTTTGTCTCCTCCATACTGGATGAAACCCTTGATGTAAGCAGCAAAGGACAACAGTCAAGTGTTTTTCATTACGTGTCTGTAAATTATTTTCTCGTTCCTATTATATTTTTACTATAGATCTTTGCTTTCCATTTTATAAATTATGCCAGTTCTAATGTGTTCGAAATGATATGAATTGGACAATTTTAAAAGTCATAGGGTTTGATAATGCTCTCATTATTAAAGTATGAGAGCACACATATATTTTGCTATTAGGTCGTGTACTTCAGTCAACTTTTTCTAACTTTGAACCTGTAAACAACATGAAGTACGGGAGCCACTATTTCTTTTACTGGATCTATTTTTTTATTTATACAAATTATTTGTGTGCTCTAATTGACCATAGTGACAGAAATGGTATTGGTGAATGAGGAATATTTAGAAGTTTTAAATTATTTTCTCATTTCTCGAGTTACATACCCTAAGCCAAAACTCAGGTTACGCCACTGTGTAACTCCACAAGTTTACTTTTTCGCCTTACGAAGTTCTTCGTAAGAAGAGAAGGTTATGTAAGTGTTGTATCCAGGAAAAACTATGTAATACAATAAAAAAATTATTCAATCCATAGGCAATTTCTTACAAACAGTGCAATTTCCACTAAACCAAAAGAATGTCCAGGAACGAAGCAAAAAAATCGTAATACCGGGAGATGTACCAATACTATACTGCGATTTTTCTAACTTTGCCCCTCCAGGCCCGTCTACACTATTGAATATGTCACGGTGTTTCAAGACGATCTCACTCGTGCCTTCAGGTGTCGCATGATCGCGACCGTATCAAGCAGTGCGTGAGATCGTGGGACTCCTATCGGCACGATGGGGAAAGAACGCGAAATCCCATCGTGGCCATGGGGGTTTGAGGGGCAGATTCAGAAAAATCGCACTATAGCGCAGTTAATCATAAATCCACTTGAGAGTTCTAATACAAAATGCCGGATCGAAACCAGTATCTAAATCTTCAATAGTAGGCGTACACCCGCCGGACTTCTTGCACACAGCCTCCTGCTTCGGTGGCGGCGCCCGACTTTATCCGGATCCCACATAGCCTCGCCCAGAGAGTATCGCCCATGGCCAACGCGATAGACCAATACCTATGATTGGGTGTCTCCACGTAAGAAAAGACCCTAAAAATTCAACATGGCGGAGTTTTGGCACTGCCAACCTCATCGAAATGAAACGCGAAAGTGTATGAATGATACCGTATTTAAATGAACGTAGTGTCCTTCAGAAATGCAGATTTGCTGAAATTATATTAATTTTATTAATGTTGTTTTGACTTATAAATAGCAATAGGCGAATAGTAAAATAATTTAATTCACAATTTACTCATGAAATTGTAATTATTATTATTATTATTATTATTATTATTATTATTATTATTATTATTATTATTATTTTAAAATTAAATATAATACATTTCATTAAATAAATTACTTATAATTTTAAAATTATTTTAATTTCCAAAATTAATAAAATATTTTTGAAACTGAGGAATAAATGAAATAATAGATTGTTATTTTATTATAAAACTAGCAAAAATGAAACTATGCAAAAATCAGAGGATATATAGAATAAAGATGAAATGAAATGCAATACTCAAAAAGAACTTTAATTTTCAAACAATACACAAAGCAGTGAAATAAAACTATTCTTCACTGAACTTAGATATTTTTGAATCCTAATGGTTTTTACTTTCCCGTATACGTACGTATACACGGAGTGATATACGCAGTATAGGGAAAGTTATGTAATGCTGCGCGAAAAAATGGCCAATTTTCGGCGGAAAAAAATTAATTGCCGGGCCGTGAAAACGAATAAGTGGATAAAACCAGTTGCTAAATTAAGAAAAAAAATCCTCTATCTCGTGGTGTGGTCAAAATCCATGATTTGTTGCTTCTTTATACTTAAAAATCGATTGACGGCATTCCGTCCGTCTGTCCATCTGTGGTCAACGCTAGCGCCTAAACCGTTCGGTCGATTTTCTTCAAAATTGATATTCCCCAGTCGATCTGATTCTAGTCGAAGCTTTGTGATTTTGAAAAGATTCTTTAAAATTTGGGGGTACTTTATATGAAGCCCCCCGGGGATTTTCAACATTTTCTCAAAAACGGCTCCAATTTTTTTCTTTAAATTTCTTATATGAATAGAGGAAAATACACTTTTTAACATGGTATAGGTCCAATTTTCACGTACAGCTCTGAATTTTCGAAGATAGAGATTTTTTCTTCAAATAAAATTTGTTCTGCATATTGAGTTCTTTAATAAAGGTCATGTAAATGTTTTTTCACAATTTTGGTAGTTTTCGTGCAATATTGCGTGCAATATGTGCAATTTCAAAAAATTACAAAAACAAAATTTTCTCAAAAACGGCTCCAAATTTTTTCTTTAAACTTTTGGTAGGGATAGTGGTAAATGTACTGTATCAATGACATAAAAGCCATTGTGGTCTATCGGTTGTTTTTTTCAAAAATTACCAAAATGTAAATTTTTTTACTTGTCTCTCACGTCATTAATATTTACATTATCGGCGATTTTTTTTACATTATTATATTTACGAGTATATATGCTTTAAATAATGTCAAGTAAAGTTTCTCGAAAACACTACCGTTTTCTGTGAAAAGTAGCTCAAATTTCGGCATTTTCAGAAATGCTCAAACGTCATTTTCTCGTATATGGCTGCAATTTTTTTCTTGAAACTTTTGTAACGGATAGTGCTAATTACACTCCTTAGTATAGCGTGAAGTTTATTTTGAGTTTTTTTTTGTTTTTTTTTTCAAAAATTATATAAATGTAAATTTTTTGAAAGATCTCTCACATCTTTAATATGCACATTATCCGCAATTTGTAAAGATGATTATATTTGTGAGTGTAAGTGCTTCAAATAACTTCAAATAAAGTATTCTGTGAAAAAATTTTCTGTGAAAATGAGCTTCAAATTTCGCATTTTTAGTAGTGCTAAAACGCCATTTCGGCACATAATTTTTAAAAGAAAATTGCCATTTACGGCTAGGTTTTTGTGTTCTTTAATATTCTAAAACTAATGCTTTCTGTTCTACCAATAGGAAACCGAAAAATTAATAAAATGACAAAAAAATGTACTTTTGGCGATGATAGATGGTAGCTGGCAAGAAAGAGTATGTGGCAATTCCGAATAGCTAGCGAAGACCCAGGAAAATAGAAAACTAATACGGGAAAGTCTGTGCCATTCTGTTTCTGTTTTTTGACAAATAAATAAATAAAATAAATACGGCCATGCTTAAGTTTTTCAAAATACGAGTAGTTTTTCTTTAATTTTGTGACAAACGTAATAGGCCGCTGTAAATTTACTGCGCTTCGGACAGCTGGATGCGTCGTAAATTAGAATGTGCAATTTTGTATATTATTTCTTTCTTCGTTTCTTACATTCGAACTTTGTTATAGACTTACACATTAATATTTTAGAAATTGTTTATTTTGAAATATTTGAAATAAGTAAAAATAATTCATAGCTCTCAGAATAGCGACAATGCAGGGTTGCAACAATGGAATTCACTTTGCGCTCGCGAATATCTGTGAATTAGTGTCATTGTTGTGACCTAATGGAGCTGTATGAAATGGAGTTATAATTGTCTAATTTATGTTGATATTTGCAGGCAAATATTTAGTTTTGCACCAAATGCTGTACCATTTGTAGTGAGTAGAGGATTTGTTGCATGGTTTTAAAATACTCTTCCCTAATCATGGCCCAATGGAAGGCATTTCTATATTTCCAGGGTATCAGGCTTCTTTTTCCAATACAGGGTTACAAAACTTTTGCATTCTATTTTTGTGAAGTTGTAGAATTCACATAGTTCTGACAACACTGCAATGGAAATAGTGAGTTCCAAGCGAAGATGTTAGTAGCGCATAAAGTGCAATATTACAGTACTACTTAGCTGTTTCCTTTAATACGGGAAAGTAAGTGCTGTTGTAGCACCACTAGTTTGTATATAACATCAACATATGACCACAATCAAAGCATATCAAAGGAATGAAGAAATCGATTGTACAGAATTGACAAATGTTTGAAATTTTGTGAAAATAGAATAAATCAGATATATGATTTGATATAATTTGAAGGTTCAGTAAAGAATAAACCTATGCACCATGGGTGATCAGATTTGATGTGAAATTTCAAGGAGCAGTCATTAAAATTTCTTGAACACCAATGGTCCACAGCAAATTATATTCACATCAATTATTGAATTTTTACAACAATTTTAGAGCTTAATGCCCCTGGGCTTACAAACATTACAAAACATCCCGGCATTTACCTTAAGCGATCGGGGAAAACCAGGGAAAACAAAGGAATAAGTATGCTATCATATATATAAAAAATTGAATAAAAATATAGTTAATCCTCAATTGAATTTTAAAAAATTAACATTAAAAATCAGCATTAAGAAATTTGGCTGACCGTAAAAAATAATAAACTATTTGAAAATTTTACTAATACTTCATATACTAATACTTCAGGCCTCCGAACTACGTCATCAGCTGTCTGTGACGTAGGCACATATAGACCACGTTGCCCATTAATTTGTCAGTGTTTTCGTAGATTTACAGTTGCTCAATTACACTTACTTTAAATCTGAAATGTGGGTTTTAGATGTTGTGTTCCCAATTGTCGGGGGAATTATAAAAATTGCCCCCAAGTGTCCGTATTTTCTCTCACTAAAGACAAACGTTTGTGGAAGAAATAGTGTAAAGTCATTTATAGGAAAATTTTTCACTCAACTCAATCCTCTAAGATAAGAATTAGACTAATGCATAACTACATACACATTATATATATATATATATATATATATATATATATATATAACACATACACACACACACACACACACACACACACTAGCTGAACTACCCGGCGTTGCCCAGGCATTTATTACAGTAAATTTTTAGCCAGGAAGAGGAATTCCATTTATTCATGCCGTGCAATGGGGCCTACTTCTCTCCCATTGTATATCTGCCCCGCCAAGCTAGCCCTGATGTCTTTCCTCCTATTTGGAAATTTCTGGTGTGCCATGTTCACTTTCTTACTAAAGGAAGTTTACATTTTTCTAATCGGGAGTTTCAGCTCCCAAACATTCCTCACTTTATAACTAAAAACAATAAACAAATCTAAACTGTTAATACAAAATGCTCGTAAAATACTTGTAGACTCACATATATTCTGTTGGTGGAGTTTTATATCCCGCCCCCGGCGGCTTATTGGTTAGCGTGCTCGCTTTCGACGAAACAACCCCGAGCTCGATTTCCGGCCGGGTAAATTAGAACTTTGCGCTTTCCTTACAAATGTCTCAGTATCGATTGCTATGTGACGATGAGAAATCCCATCCTAAGGTTAAGAAGAGCGGTGTATACGGTAAAGGGATGTCCTCGTGCTAACCACCCGAACACCCTTGGCCGAGAGGCTGTGTCACCGCCGCACAGTGTGTAATTTTGGCCATCTACGGGGCAGAAAGTCTAATAGCAAAAATTAAAGAATTGAACACGATTAAATCAGTTTATAATTTACTAAATTATTCAAAAAGCTAAAATATTACAAATTTTATACAATACAACTTGCTAGAACAACATTTTAAGTATTTGAAATACGTTAAAATAGAATAAAATAGTACGTTGATTTTACAGAACAAACAATAGAGAAATAATGATGTACACATAATTTTGACACAGTATTGCAATTTTTACCATAAAAAACGAAATCATAAAATCATACATTAGACAATATATACGAAAATACGAGAGAAGTATACAAGAAACATGTGCTGAAACACGAACCGCACACATGAAAATAATGAACTTATTCAGAATCACTGATGGTATCAGAAGAATCTCCTTGATTATCTGTGTCTGCTGGTGATTGATCAATTTGTAGAAAATCAAAACCTATTCATTAATATTATTCTTTCTGTGTTTTGGAGGAACCCGTAAACTAGCTGTACATGGATCAGACGTAATAAGAAATCTGTTCAGCATATTGTGTAATAGTGTCGATTCTGGAGGTCTTTTGAAAACACAAATTTTATTAATCTGCAGAATTTAGTGGAAGAGGGAAAGGATTTTTCCAAATAACGTATTTTGAATTGTCCGAATCGCAGTGCATATCCAAAGGAACAGAAATACCACAAAAAAAAACAAAAAACTTTCGTCACTGAAATGTTGCTGGAGAAACCTCTTTTTGTATCGATTCTGTCCCATACCATCACAGACCCATTTCATGATAATGCTAATATTACATTTTTTGTCAATCGCAATTTCTCAAACACCTCTCGGGTTTGACGTAATCGATGAATTGTTTGGTCAATAAGTGACTGCACAGGTATTTCTGCTGAGATTTGTGTAATCACAGCAGCTTGTGTGTAGCGTTTTGGATTCTTTCACTTTATAATGTGGGCAAAATTTACAATTTAATATTTTTGCTTGCTGACGTAGAAATTGATACTGGCGACTAGACATATAGACATGCACCATTCACGTCAGCGCCTGTTCGGTTATAGCTCTGATTTCTGAAACAAGGACCATCGAACCTTCTTAATAACAGTTTCTCGATTTGGTGATGCAGTGGATAATTGTTACTATTGCTGCCGAATCCCTTTTCCTTTCTTTCCTGAACTACATGCCTACGACCATTCTTAGCACTTCGCTGCTTGAATGTAGGTGGTGTTTAACTTTCTCCCTCTTAGTTCTCGGAGCACAATCATCAAAATGGCCGGCCAATTACAGTACGGCAAGTTTCTGCTAATCCTGGAAATGTGGGCATTGTCGGAAATATTTTCAAATATTATTTCCTCATCGAGACAAGAAGAATTGAAACGAATAAAACGTCCTATATGCCTCCCTATTTTCTCCTACGTAATACTAAGTGTTTGGCAAAATTTCTTTACTTTGTGTTTTTACACACTGTAAAGCACTCTCCGAATTTGTTGCATTTTTCATTTCTTGCAAAGTATGTGCGAATAAAGCATCTGTCTTTGCATTTTTATGTTTTGTAACCCATATTTCGAAGAGTGCCCTCCGGAAAAACGAATGCAACATTCTGTAAATAATGGAAAAATTAATACATTCGCAACAATTCGCAACATTTTTTTCAATGTTTGGCTTCCCAAAAGTACCTGCTTGAATACCAATTTGGTCCCAAAGTGGTTCTCCAGGGTTCTCTAAACTAAAACCCTCGATTAATTTTTGGAATTGTGTTTCCTGTAAGATTAAGAGTACGTACTTTTCAAGAGGTCCTTACAAGTTGTTGGAAAATGGATTTCAAAAACCAAAGGTATCAATGGAAAGAAAAAACTATACAGATTGAATTTTTGAAATAGCTAGGACTTTGAATATCATCAGACACACGCACAGGACAAGCGAAAACGCTGCACTGAAATGATTGAATCCAAGCGGTGCCGCCACGGACGAGTTGATACATGTTCAAATAAGCATTTCCTATACCTCGGAGAATTTCTAGTGAAATCTATACCGTTGCCATGTGGTCTGAACATCCTTCTACTGAAATAAATAACAAATTACACGTTCTGGTCAAGTTGAAAATTTGACTTTCTGCCCCGTAGATGGCCAAAATTACACACTGTGCGCCGGTCAGCTAAGGCCCGTAGCAGGCTGTCGAGCCAAAGGACGGGAGTTTTATGTATTATACCAATACTTTCAATAAATGGCCAAATTGTAAAACTAACTCATTTTTATATTTTGTGCTTCTATAGTATTTATAAAGAAAGATTGTTACACCATCCTTCCATTTCACTCTTGGCCGTCCTCTTTTCCTGCGTCTTGCTGGTGTCCAGTTATAAACCTTTGTGAGCAGTCTTTCTGAATTCATCCTTTGCAAGTGGCCGTACCATAATAATCTTTTCTTTTCAACATCAGTTAAACATCCTTCTATATTTAATCGCCTTTTTATAGTCTCTGTTTTACATGATCAAACAGCGTGGCTCCACAGCATCTTCTCCAAAAACTGTTTTCAACACTATTAATCCTCTTTTTCAGAGCTTGGTTTGGTACCCAAATTTCAGAGCCATATGTTACTGTCTGCTCTCCACTAAAGATTTAAACAGCTGGATTTTTGTTTTAGTTCTAATGTCCTTACTCCAAAGCCGTGGGTTTAATTTGCTGATTATCTGTCGACCTTTTCCTCTTTTTGATAAAATATCGGCTTGATCCGTACCTTCTTCATTCAGAATTACTCCTTAATACTTAATATATTTTACATTTTTGATCCTAGAACCCTCTAGAATTAAATCTTTCTGTATACCACCAACTACCAAATAATGTGTCTTCTCCATGTTAATTTCCAACCCCCATTTTTCATATTCCTCTACAAATTTTCTCATCATGTAGGAAGCATCATTAACATCTTCTGCAAGAACCACTTGATCATTAGCAAACAATAAAGTATGTATATTTTCTTCCCCTATCTGAATTCCCATTTTAGTGCACTTTTTTGTCCATTTTCTCAAGGCTGATGAAATGTATATTTTGAAGCGTGTTGTTAGTTATAAAAGACTCTGATAAACCTGAGTAAGTTTTAACCTGGCTGCTATTTCCTTCATAGAATCTCTTTACAGCATTTATGTACTGCCCGTGGATGTTGTTCTCTTTCATTGATTCCCACAACTTTTCCACTGGTACACTATCGTACGCTTTTCTTAGGTCTACAAAAACTAGATGTAATGGGTATCCGTAGGCTATGGACTTTTCCATCAGCTGTTTCAGGCAAAAGAGATTATCTGTGCAGAAGTCGACCAGATCTAAATCCACTCTGTTCTTCAAGTTCCATCATATCCCTTTCAGTGCGACCTCTCAGAACCCATACAGCCTTCCTGTTGATGGGATGACACTCAAGCCCCTGTAATTGGCGCAAACAGCTTTGTTTCCTTTCTTATAAAGTGATGAAATATATGCGCTTTTCCAATCTTTTGGTGCGGCTTCTCCTTTCAGGCATTTATTAAATATTTCTGCCAAATATTCTAAGGTAACATCAAGGGCATGTTTCAACAATTCAACAGGAACACTTCCAGGACCGGGAGCTTTGTTGTTATTCATAGCCATTACCTCTTTTCTTATTTCGTGCAAACTTATATCTTCGCGTGAATTGTTTACACACTCTAAGGAATAATCTATACATTTAAAATCAGTCCGTGTTTCTATTAAAAGAGTTTCATAATATTTTTTCCATTGCTCTTCAGTTATTGGGAAATATGTCAGTTTCTCTACATTATCTTTTTTAAAAACATTAATTGTTTTCCAAGATGCCCTTGATTTCGAACCATCAACTAATCGATCTATTTCACAGCATTTCTTTTCCCAAAATGCATCCTTTAATTTGGCCACTTCCTTTTTAACAGCGTAACAGTATTTCCTGTAGATATTCCTATCTAATGGATCCTTAGAATTCAGCCATCTTTCATACACTTGTTTCTTTTCCTTAAGGATATCTTTAATTTCATCCTTCCACCAGTATTCCTTCATTCTAAATCTACGTTTCTTTTTCTCCCCAATTGACTCCTTAGCGGCTTTATGTAAGGATCCCTTCAGGAAATTGTACATTTCTTCTGTGGACCCTTCAACTTTGCTTTCCATCTTTTGTGCCAATCTTTACTTGTAAAGGAATATAGTGGACTCTTTATCAAAACTGTCAAGTTGGTAACTCGCTTCCAATTTTGTTTTTTGTTTACATTCGCCTTCCACAGTTGGTGTTTCTTTCTTCCTGGGTCTAAACAAAGCTGTTATTTTTAAAATGTAATGGTCGGACCCACAATCAGCACCCCTTTTAACACGGACGTCCATGATTTTCAGATGGCATGTCTGTCCAATAATGGAATAATCAATAATTGATTTGAGACCTTTAGTACTTTGTGTCCATGTATATTTATGGATATCTTTGTGGGGGGCAAAAGCCGTTCAGTATCTTTAGAGAGAACTGTTCACATATCTCAATTAGACGAGTACCGTTTTCATTTAACACATCTTCTCCATACTGACCCACTACTTGATCTTTTACTTTTCTGCCCACCCTTGCATTAAAATAACCTAGTAAAATTAATTCCTTCTTATTACCTAAGTTAAAATTACTTCACTTAATTTAATATAGAATTCTTCCTTCACCAATAAGGTGGCGTCATAGTTTGGAGCATATACACCAACAATCATAAAACTAATATTAAAAATTTCCAGATCAAGGGTTATTATTCTTTCATTTATGGCATTCCAACTTTTAACATGTTTCTTTCATTTCTTATGTATCAAAACAGAGACTCCAGCCTTTGCTCGACGATGTTTTTCCACGCCACTGAAAAAACGTAAAAAATCTTCCCACATTTCATTTCCATTTCCCTTCTCTTTGGATTCTGTTAGTACGGCTATTTCAATTTTGTGCGATTTTAATTCATTACTTACTTCAAGGTCTTTATTTCTCAGCCCCTCAACATTATCCGTTTCCGTTGCCTTTTTTCGCCTTAAAGTTCCTGATTCCGAGGCGCGTTTGGCGTATTTTGCAAATTTGATATTTTTATGAAGGATGGGGAAGCAGGCCCATCGCTTCAACCCCCAACCTGGAGGGCCAGGGAATATGTCAGGCTTTTCCATGCCTTAGGAGGATTGCCTTCACTACTGCTTCGAAGTCCCCCCCACCGTGAGGCCTACCTACCCTAATCTATAGAAAGAGAAAAAAAAGGAAGATAAGGAAAGACTCCCTAGCTCTCGAAAACCTAATAGCGTCGGTGTCTGAAACAAATAAGAGTTGACCAAGAGAGGTCGATAGAATAGACAAAAAGCATTGTGGCACAAGTAAGTTAAAGATGCACAATGGTAGAAAAGGGAAGCGAGGAGGACACGAACGTGTCCTACTGGGGGTCAAGGTCACAATCTGGAAGGTAAAGACACAGTAATGGAAAAGAGGGATACGAGGAAGGAGAATGGTTAATAAGACTGTTTTCGTGGAATTTGAGAAGGGATAGTATTTTTGGGGGTAGAAATGGAAAAAAAGAGGCAGGATTAGGACACAACTTAGGACACAACTTAGTCTGGCTCCTCAGTTTTGGCCTATCCGACATGGGTGACCCAGTAGTCATGCGAAAAAATGCATACTACCGCCGGCTTAGCCCTCCACCTCACTGAAGCACTAAAGCCTCCCAGCCCGCACGGTCAGTGCTACTACAAGGCGATGTCCCAAGGGGAAGATATACACATTAAAATTTGAAGTATTATAGGCTAATGGTAGAGAAAATGTTTTTTCAATGGTTAAGGGTGAGATCTTACTATTCTGCGTTATGTGAGGTTATGTATCATTCACCAATCATGAAAAAAATACTTTTTCCTAAAATTTAATATGTAAAATTTCTTAATCTATTACTATCTTATATATTATTTCTCAAAGGGCTGTTTGGTCTTTCCAATAAATTGGGCGACATACGAAACCGATCTGTATAAAGAAGCAATGGATTGAAAAATCGTGTTTCTTTTCACCTGCACATGGGACATTCGTATTGAAAAGGGCGTTAAAAATACCTAAATATTAAAAAAAGTAGAAATTCGGGATCTGTAATATCTGATTGCCGCGCGATCTATCGGAAGAAAATTGCACTCGGACGGTGGCGGGAAATGCAATCTCAAGCATTTTTGTTTGTTTCAATTTAGTGTAGGTTGTGTAAGCACGTGAACGTGATTTTCTACATTGAATAGAAATCTTGAAATATGAGAGGTTAATGATCTTAGTGAGGTTAGGTCGTTTATAATGCTGGAATACAAAAAAAGATTTTAAGCAGAAAACAGTTTGGTTATTTGACTAACGGTGCGATTTAATCGCACGGGTTCTCACTAGTTGATATTACTATTCAACTGTAAATAATATTTGGTAAGTGTGTGAAGCCCATTTTCGTTCTGAGGACATCGTAAGATCTATAGAGAGCTACGACGAAAATGGGAAGAGACTGCAAGCGTCTCTGGGAAGAATAAAACTGAAGGTCGGTGCAATACCCGCAATACTTCTCAACTGCCCTACGTATTTATCATCGCACTCGGCTGCGAGAGAAAGTGGTGAAGAAAGGCATGAAGGAGTGGAAAAAAGGGTCTTGAAACTTGCAATTGGCGAAAGCCTATCCAGTGCAAATGAGTTCAAGAAAAAATGGTGTTTCGAGCATTTCACCGAATTCTTATGCCTGAAGAAGTGGACTGTTATTACAAATGAATACGAATATATATATTGTGATATACCAAAATATTATATATTTTTTTCAATAACATTTGCTGTAAATGGGTTGGATAAAAGGGTCTGCAAATGGCGATATACAGCCTTAGCAACGCCGGCATAGTGGTTGGCAAGGTAAATAAACTGCATTCAGGCGTTGAATAGGTGGGGGCACTGGCTAGATAGATAAAATAATGTGGGATTGGTCTGAAAAGGAATGACTGTCGAGGGCGTGGCTACTTGGTTTGATAAGAGGGGGATGGATTGGCTAAGGGAGAATAGACTGTCAAATTTTGTCGTTTTGTTTTAAAAAAGAGGAACGAAGGACGGATACCGAAGCGTTGAGGGCAGAAGAACGGTGCAGAATTGGGCATTCTGATAGAGGTCGTCGAGTAGTACAGATCGCTCACGAGATTAACATAAGGGGAGTAGGACTTGTAAGTTTTGAGTGAGACTTAATAGTTTTTAGGACTCTGAAAGTTAATGTGCAGAAGTGAATTCGCGTAGGACTTGGAAAGTTTCTTTTCTAACACATATTGCGGTGTTGGACTTTAAAATTTTACCACTAGTTGGGGAAGACTAGGAACTCTGAATATCAAGTAAGAACCGGTAGATATTCTAGGCAGTGAGGGCTGGAGGCGTCGACAGCGTCGCAAGATTGGAAGAAAGAAGCAGGACTTGGGATCATCTCCATTCAAGTGGAAAGATACTGCGGACCGTCGTCGATCAAGACGTTAGATAAGTACTGCAGTACAAAAGTTTTATTTAAAAAGGTCATGACCGAGAACAATTGTCAAAATTGTTAAATAAATTGTTGAATTTTTCTTTTGGAAATGAAAAGATTTTCATTTGGTCAATCATAATTGTTAAGTAGTTAAAAACAGATAATTAATCCCTTTCAGATTCCTCGCCATACTGTATAGTTGGCAGATCAAGTAATCGGCTATCTAGGCGATATCGATTATCTATAACGGGACCCATTGACCCAGCTAGCCGGACATTTATACATTTGTTTAAATTAGCTGTGGAAGCATTGGTTTTAATTAACGTACCTTTTCCTGGGGCCCAAAATTGTATTATAAATTCGGAACGGGTCACGATTATAACCATCCTAAGGTGAATGATATCAACGATCTCGTAATAGTCTATGACGAGACATTGTCGGTACATTTCAATATGTGTAAATATGGTAATTTATTTGTTTATTGTATATTATTTTATAACGTGTTTGACAGTAAATATTATGTTTTATAAAGACAATATAAACTATGAAAAGGTTTTTCATTAAAAGATCGTAGTCATTGTTTCATTACTGCAGTAAGTTGAAATTACGTGTTCTTAGTTAAAAACGCAAATATTTACAAGATCTAGCAATATATATAAATTTTCCTAATATAAACAACTCTGTCAGCCGTAATCTCGTATGAGCAGCACCGTTTTTCAGGCCCACGAAGTAAAGTATTATGAAGAAGTCCTGAGATCAAATAGGGACATAGCGAGTACTGGTTAAATATTATTGTTGTAAATAATATTAAAACTCAGCTTGCCAATATAAATTCGAAATAAATATAACATTATTGAATAAAGGTTGAATTTGTATTAAAATTAAATTAAATAGAATTGAAAGAAAGAGGAGTGTTTAAATATTTATTATCCCTAGACTTTATATTTTTAGGCTCTACTTATAAAACGACTTATGTTTGTCATTTGCTTTTGGTAATTAACCCTCCTAATACCATGGGGTCTCTGGTGACCCCATGGTATGTTTCTCTAATAATTTTTGTAGTTTACAATACTTTAAAAAATCTGAAAAAAATTGACTTTTCCTAATTTATTGTCTACCCACATATTAGGCATGCAAAGGTTTTGAATTTTTATTACTTTCATTAATATTCGTACTTGCCACACTGAGTACCAGTGGGGTCTTATATGACCCCAACATCTATTTCTTGTAAAAGAGATGACTATTTTTTTCTCTTGCTATAGTAAATGCTGGCAACCTTCTGTCACTTTCATAGATTGATATCAATTGAAATCACTGCCTTTTGTGTTGGTTATGCTTATCGTGTAACACTGTTTTTGTATTACCATTCCTCATATGGAGCAACTTTCTGATCACGAGATACGTCGCATTTTTACTAGAGGAAGCTGGTTCTTCAGGAAATACCATTGGTGAGGTTTACGACGACCTATCAGATGTGTTTGAGAGTGATAGAGAAATAGATGCAATTGAAGAGGTTGAGATTGAATGAGATGATTTTATCCAACTTAGTGAAACATATTTATGATGAATATTAGATGCTGGCTTTTACAGGTATGGATTGTATCTTCCTACAAAATTGTATGCAAATGAAAACATCGTAAACTCCATACCATTTCCTACCAAAATTGTTTGCATTTTTACCTTTGTATTGTGAAAAATTATTGGAGTTCTGTTTGTCATCTATAGATAAAAAATAAGGAATAAGTATGGTATAAATACGTAGAAAAAGAATCGTGTAGAAGAGTACGAAAACGTAACATTATACGAAAGAGACCAGATCTCACAAAGTATGCAAAGAAAAATGTGGGATGTGGGTACAATCAGCCTTCCACTTATTTATGAAACAAAATATAATTGATACATTTTTGAAGTGGACCAACAAAGAGGGAACTTTTGTGTATGGTTCAAAATGGATACATTTGACAACTACTTAGTTGAATTGCTTTGTAGGCGTTGGGATTCTAGCTAGTGCATACAAAGGCAACAATCAAGCAACAATGCACTTATAGAACTAGGAAGAAGGTAGTACCATATTCGCTGATGTAAAGACTCTAAATCGTTTCACACAAATCCCTAGGTGCATTCGATGTGATGCAGAACATAGGCACCGTAACGTAGTTCCAGATTAATTGTCTCCCATTAGAAATACTTGAAATGTGGGCAAATACACTTCAAGTGGCGTACATTGCATACAACAACAAATCAGTTGATGAACAACCTATAAACTTTCGTGTAAATGCCCTCTTCTTGCCTTCAAAACTGGGCAAAAAATCTTCAAGTTATCGGTTGCATATGATATTGTCACTAGTTGTGTCTTGAATGTATACACAGGTCGTCAGGCAAACCAACCTTGTGAAATCAAGGAAGGAGCGTTGTTTTAGATGTGGTGAAAGACTTTGAAAAAAAGCGGGAGGAGCATAACAACTGACAACTTCTTCACTAGCCTAAATCTAGTAAGAAATCTTCAAGAGATAGACATTTCACTAGGAACGGTAAGAAAAACAGAGTGTGAATGCAAGAGGTTTTCACTAATGGCCACGGCCAAAAAACGCTTTTTGTTTGTTCGGATTCCTAAAACAAACTTCGATTATTTCTTATTGTCCTAGTAAGAAAAGTGTGTTACTACTTAGAGTCAAGCATTCTACAAAATAAGTATCCAAAAATGAAGAATCAAAACTATTAATAATAATTGATTACAATAAAATCAGGTCATGGGCAAATGGACAAATTAGTGAGAACAAACATAACTAAAAAATTGATTAGAATATGGCGAATGATTCTCTTCTGCAATATTATTGACATTCGTGTATTGAATAAGTTTATTATTTGATTGCATCCTACTTCAAACTGGAGAGAAAAGAATAACAAGAGAATAAAACTCTTAATAAAACTGAGAAAACAGCTAATTGGCCGTGACTAAAAATTTGTTCGCAGCAGTCCAGCAACACAACAAAAAGCGGGATCGCTGCCCCTTTGTGAAAGATAATTTGATCGGAAATATACAGACAAGTGTACCAGATGTAAAGTACCAATTTTGCAAAAATCATTCTTCAAAAAATATTTGCAAGAAGTGTAATAAATATTTAGCATGACACATTTTTATTATTACGGTACATTTTACGTAATACTCTGCCTTTTCAATTCCATTTGTATTCATTTTTTAAATAAATTGTTTATGCCAATTTCGCGTTCTAAATTATTGTTTGAATATTCATAATAGTTAGAGGAATAGTCGAAAATGTAATAAGGTTTAAAAAGTGTAAAAATGTACCACTATTTTGTATCTCTTTTCCGAAAAGAACTGGGGTCTCTAGTGACCCCAGTGGTACTCAGTGTAACAAAAAATCTGCGGTATTAGGAGGGTTAAATAAATAATCTGGTTGGTAAATAGATTTCATTTCATTGAAAACTAATAATTTATTTGGCATTCTTACCATTCCTTCACCTTATTAATTTGCTTGCTTTCATTAAACACATTGTTGAACTTAACCTATAATTAAAAGTTACATCAAGAACCTGACTTGGATTTCTTTTTCTAGTAAATTCTTTAACACTAGAACGACGGGAGTTGGTTGCCTACCTAGAACGACGGCCACCGGTCAATTGACCTGTTGGATTTTTTTTAATGTTTGTGACGATGTCTAGGTATTGCGATGTGCCCTATTACTATTTTAAAATATTAAAGTTGTTTTTAAAGTATATTGTAACCCTAACAATTTGTTTTCTTTTAAGTGTGTTCTTACTTGTGACTTATTGCTCGTTCAAATCGGTAGGAAATCACGTAAATCATGACATTTCATGGAAATTTTTAATTTTATTACCGTAAAAGTAAATTAAATTAGGGTTTTAATTTCAAAAACATTTAAAAAACATTTCAAACACAATTGGTACAATACTTTGAATGAACTATAAGAGGAATATACCGCCAAAACCGATGGTGGTACAAATTTGGCTAATCAGAAGAACAGGCCAAAGTTTGCAAGTAAGAGCATGATAACGATGTATAAACGTAGTAAAAATATATTTTTAAAAAATAGAAAAGTTAGAGCATAAAAATAAGAAATTTACCAGGAATAGAATCGTCAAATTCGTGTATCGTCGAGTCGGATTCGTTGCTTGATGTATCACTGGAAGAATGTGATTCTAGCGGAATAAATTCAATAGCGCTCTCTACGTCAGTTGACTCACGACCATCAGACTCATTTTCAGACTGATCCGAAGGAATATTCCACAGCTCTTCAAGAATTGGAGCTGGCATAAGAAAACGTTTTCTCGACATGCCGCAACATTTTTGGACTGTAGAACATCACACACAATACCACTATAATAATAGAGATCCGTCACAAGCAACCTGTCCCTTTTTCGAACGGTACTACGTGTAGTATTCTTTCCTGATGCGAAAGTTGTGACGCGACGCAGCGACAAGTTCAAACACGCATCGACACCAGTACCGAAAATCCGTAAGGCCGGCGAGCAAGTACCAATATTAGAAACAATGCCTAGGTATAAAAATGCAGACTTGGGCCTACATTCATGTTGCTCTGCGGCGGTTTACAATCACAAAAAAATATAACAAATGTGAATGGCTATTGAGAATAAAAATCAAATTTTGGGATTGAACATTACTCAACAAATTATTTATAAGGTTCAAAACTGATAAAAAGAAAAAAAACTAACGTCATGAATGTCAGTAACACACACAGAAATGCTAAAAATATAAACCGGTCAATTGACCGGGAGCCGTCGTTTTAGGTAGGCTCGCTTGTTTCTCCAGCACCAAACAAATTTTTTTCCATAAAAAATTTATAAGATTTCTCTG
Source organism: Acheta domesticus (assembly GCA_031308135.1). Classification (NCBI taxonomy): domain Eukaryota; kingdom Metazoa; phylum Arthropoda; class Insecta; order Orthoptera; family Gryllidae; genus Acheta; species Acheta domesticus. Next base: position 65,077,287 of record JAHLJT010009355.1, read on the forward strand.
GAGCCTAAAATAATAAAAGTCACGCAATATCAAACTCATATATACACAAGTTTCCCAAATATGGCAGATCAAAACTCCCAACCGGTCAATTGACCGGTGGCCGTCGTTCTAGTGTTAAGTAAAACAAAGAGAATCGTTCGCTGCATCAAGTTATATAATTTCGTTCATTTGAACGTACTATCCGCCCTGTAGGTCTTATTAATGATACAAAAGAGTAAACATTTCTCTTTAAAGTAACTCCAAAAGTGTACGTACACGAAGTACGTACGTACCCTTTACGTAGTATAGGGAAAGTTATGTAATGCTGCGCGAAAAAATGGCGAATTTTCGGCGGAAAAAATTCGTTGCCGGGCCCTGATAACGAAAAAGTTTGTTTTTTTGGTCGTTTGGGACGTGGCGGCAAGACGTTCGATGATATAATTTTTAATTGAGGCTCAGATGATAAATCCTCAGGCATCATCCCTACCGACATATATCCTAAAAAAAAGTGTTGAAATAAAATGTATTCAGAAGCATTTTTCATAAAATGTTTAATTTATTATGCGTAATTATATGTATAAGAACCTAATCTAACCTCATTTTAAGTATAAAATAAACGATATAGAAACAAATAGCATGCAAAAGTTAGTAGCACTTACTAGTGTATTACCTGGAACTTTGTTAAAAACTGGATTACTTCCTTTGTCCATCAAATCCAAGAGATCACTCTCCCAACTTTTCATATTAATTTTTTTATTTTTCGTTGCTTTCGCATCACTTTTACTTTTCATATCTGTCTTCATGTTTTGCATTTTTTTCTTAATTGTTTTTCGGTTATTTCCTTTCCGAATTGTTTAATGCTCAATGAAGTTAAGGTTTTTTCTTTTGCTAATTTAAATCTCGGCACTCGTGATTTATTAAATAGATTTTGTACTCTTTTAATAGAGTTAAAAAACGGCCCTGATTACAAACGCTCTCATAATTTTCTACATTTTCATCAGAAGACATATTGTAATCACTTAAATTTTGCATTGCACCTTCAAAGCTATAAAACTTGTAGGTAAAACATGATAAACTTCACTCCTTCAAAACGTGAACGTAAACCTAAGCGAATGTATACATACAACGAGCAAATGTAAACAAAGAACATGTCCTCCTGTGTTTATTTAGCAAATGCTACAATTTTCCAGCTTTAGCTCTCTAGTATTAGCCAAAGTTTATTCACTCCTTAGCTAGCAAATGTCAGTGCTAGGAGACGAAACTAGTTAGCAAATGATAATGCTATCACTAAATGCTTTAAGCTCTTGCTTACTTTTTATTCACACCACCCAATGACTGTACTCTAAGATCTCTTAGCAGTGACTCAGGTGATGAAGGTAATCTATTTTCCTCAGTTTTCATCGAAGAGGCATGGAACTGAACAACGAGATAGAAATCTAATGTAATCTAATCTAAGTAATTCAAACTCGTTGGCACTGAACGCACTCAAAACTAGTCCGGCTTCAGAACGTATACGCGGTGTTGTCGCTTTTCTGTGAGCTAGGCGTTGTTAAAGGTGGCCATGGTATATGTGGAGATAACGATAGAGATGTGAACGATCCGGCAACAGTGGCTAGTCTCTTTAACCAATACTTTTCGAGAATTGCTGTCGATCTCACTAAGGGTTTTCAGCCACAAAATTCAACATCTGACGTTTCCCTAAAAATCTTAGACACTATGTTCGTTTCCGAAACCTCTTCCTATGAAATTCTCAAAATAATCGGTAAATTAAAAAATAAATATTCGGCCGGTTTAGATGAATTTCCGGATTGTTTGTTAAAGACGTGCGCGCCAGCCATTATACACCCGTTAACTCACATATTTAATGCATCCTTATGCACCGGAATTTTTCCAGATATTTTTAAAACAGCTAAGATTAAGCCGCTCTTCAAAAAAGGCAACAAAAATGAAATTCAAAATTATCGGCCAATTTCTCTTTTGTCAGTTTTTTCAAAAATATTAGAGAGACTTTTTTATGTGCGAATGGAAACCCTTCTCAATAAACATGACGCGTTTTCAAATTGCCAACATGGGTTCCGGAAATCAAAATCTACGGAAACAGCCATTTTTTCTTTTCTTAAGGATGTTGCCTCATCATTGGATCAAAACGAAGCAACTATTGGAATATTTTTAGATCTTTCAAAAGCTTTTGACGTCATTGATCATAACATTTTACTTTCAAAATTACCTTCGTATGGAATCCGTGGTATTGCTCTAGATTGGCTATGTTCGTACCTTAAACTACGATCTCAGAGAGTAGAAATACCATACTGGAATGATGGAACTTTATGTACACACCTTTCCGGTTCTTTGCCAATTGCACGTGGAGTACCGCAAGGATCGATTTTAGTCCCTATTCTCTTCCTATTATACGTAAATGACATGCCCTTAGCGATTCGAAACGGAAGAACAGTTCTCTTTGCGGATGATACAAATATTCTTTGCAACAAAGAAACCGTAAATAGTACAATATCAGACGTTTTAAATTGGTTCCGTAATAACAAATTAATAGTAAATGAAAAGAAAACGGTTTCAATGCAGTTTTCCATATCAAATAAAAAATTCTTTACTTCATTGAAAATGAACGGTGTGCCATTGACTGATGTTAATGTAACAAAATTTTTAGATCTATCAATTCAGTCAAACCTCAAATGGAATGCCCACTTAAATGAATTGAACACAAAATTAAGTTCATTATGCTACGCGTTCAGAACTCTTTCAAATTCCGTCAGCCTTCAAACAGCTCGTTGTGTATATTTTGCCAATGTTCACTCCCGCCTGAGATATGGCATAATATTCTGGGGAAACACATCTTATAGCTCACAGACTTTCAGATTACAAAAAAGAATTGTACGAATAATAAGCAAATCCAACCCACGTGATTCGTGTAAGTCACTCTTTATTAATCAAGGAATTTTACCATTACCATGTCTCCTGATTTACGAATCAGTAGTTTTTGTCAAAAATGACTTACTTAAGGGCGGGAATATATTTTCAGCAAACGCCGATGTCTATAAGTATAACACACGACGTAGTAATCATATTCACCAGGTGGCAGTATCAACAGCTCACTACAAAAAATTCACATACAATTCATGTACATTACTCTACAACACTTTGCCAGAAGACATTAAACGATTAAATTCAATAGAAAAGTTTAAGTCCCAAGTAAAATCTTTTCTGCTGCATAACTGTTTCTATACAATTCGAGACTATACCGAGCATCAAAAAAGAAAGTAGCATTAATTTTAACAATGATAGTTAATGTAATTATTTATCATTTGGACTATATAATTCTAAAGAACCTGTAACAAGTATTGTACCACAGTTTCTGGGTTGATGGCCTCCATTTCGATCAGGTTTTTCGTCCAGTTTCCCTGATTCTTGAGCAAATGCTGAGATAGTCCCTTGTTTTGCTTCTGGACAGAAATGTAACTTCATTATATGTGCACGTCTGCAGAATTTCAGTGGGAAATATAGTTATTAAAATTATCGTTTTTCATATTATCGCGGCAAAAAGTATTATTCTTTCGTGAAGAACATGAGGGTTCAGGACAAGAATTTATAGCAAATTTACCTTTGAAAATATATTTTATTATATAGGAGCGAATATTTTGTCAACAAACCTCGAAAAAACCTCTCTTTTCTATATTCAAAATTCGACTAGAATATGGTTTAGGATAGAGACCACAGAATTATGAAAACGTGCACAAAATTCACTTCTCCCCATAGTTCGTCACACGCAGTTTTTAACTGTTTTTGACGTAATAATAAATAAATAACAAAGAACAAACAAACAAATAACAGACAATAAACAAACAAATAAATAAACAAACAAATAAATAAATAAATAAATGTGTTTACTCATAATGTGTATATTCTATATTCCTCCATGGTATATAATTGATCTCCACGTATACTTGGGCTTTTATTTCTTGGAGCGTGAGGGCCTATCTTCCCGATGGAATGTCACACGGCATTCGCGTCTTTCTCGGATGTGCCGCTAGGGATCGCAACACGAAGTCTAGAGGAAGGATATTCAACTCCGGTGTTAGAGGTATGGTGGGGGTATATGCAAAAAAACTTCGGCAGCTATTTGGTAAATAACAAAACAAAACTAGACTTCTTCGTACTTCAGCGACATCACGCGGTGAATGAAAGAACGTACTCGCGAAGATGCCGGTTTGTTGCATAATGGCGCGTGTTGGCGCTTGGCACTGCTGGGGTCTTTGGCCGTGCTTCAATCCGAGACAATAAGAGGGAAAAGAAGTATACTGCGATTCTCTACTGCGTCCCTCAAGGCCACTCAAATCCCATCTTCGCGATGGAATATGTCACGGCATTTCGCATCTTTCTCAGTCGTTCCGCTAGAATTCGCACGATCGCGACCGTATGAAGCAGTGCTTGCGATCATGCGACTTCTACCGGCAAGACCGAGAAAATAAGGCGCGTCCACAGCCTACTACACATCTAACAGCCTTACTAATAGAGGTTTGGTTTAAGCCAGGAGTAACACGTTTACTTCAGAAGTAACTACTTCCAGAGAAAGCGTGAAGTAAGGGAAGAGTAACTTTCTACTAATAAACGCGGAGTAAGCGAGGAGTATCTACGCCGGCGTTAGTTCACAAACAACGTTTGGCAACGCCTAAAAACCTCGTGTCGACTTCGTAAGTCGGATGTTCCATCGATAGTTACGTTTATGTATCGATCATATTGCGTATCATTATAACCTATTAATAAATTAAATCATTAATAAATCATCGCAAAGACATCTTTGCATCAGGTTTCGGCGTCCAGCATCCGCCCTTTGCTGTAAACAAGGAGGTTAGAAATATGAATATACGGAGAAGACGTTCTTCACAGCCGAAAATGAAGCCCCTTATGTTAAGCGATAGGATAATTTGACCAATTGCCTGAAATCTATCTTTCGTAATATATTTTATATTTATCATACATTGATATTTCGCTAAGGAACGTGTTGCAAATATAATACTTGGTTTGAATGAATAGATAGAAAGATGAACGCGATAAAGCAAAACAAACATGGAAAGAATATTAAGCCTCCCAAGAGTTCATTAAGTGACAGGGTAAATAAAAAATTGCTTAATTTCTGTCTGAAGTTGAACTGAATTTTCCTCATGAGCTTGAAGCCAAGTATTATTAAAATTGTACCTTTAATTTAATGTCATTGAGAAATTATGATAGCTTCAAAAAAAATAAAAGGTATTTTCAATGAATCCAATGGAAATTTGTGAGTACATAACTCTATAAAGAAATGGAAATGAAATGCTTTAGAGAATCTAACTATAAGATTTAATTCCAATTTTTTGAACAGAAGTATTAACGATGTTTTTTTAATGGATCTGAGAAGAAGAAATTCTCTGACAAGGAATAGATGAAAACTGTTATGTCTATAGTTGTAGTGATACAGTCAACAAGAAAATTAAAAACGTGAGTGAGGCCAAAAACTTTACCGCAAATTAATCATTGCAGTGTTATTTAGGGAATATGCTTAAAGGAAATCTTCAATAAAATTTTTGCAAAGATTGCATCAACCAATATATGACTTCAACATGAATTCCTCTACCACAATAATTGCAAAAAAATTCAGTTAAAGACATGCCACCAACAGCAGCTTCATAAAAGTTAAATCCCGTGCAGGATCAATGCCGACTGAAGACAAAGTTAGGTGGGGAAAATAAGAGAAGTGCAAGTTGATACAGCTTAGTTTTCAAAGTGACTTAAGAATATACTTTAAAATCATCTATCTAAAAACTGGTTTTCACACCAAATTTTTAAATTAAAAAACTCATACATATTTTTGGAATATTATTGTGAAACTGTTGCAGTAACAGTAACAGCAGTAAGCAGTAACTTGCCACAGAGAATTACAGAAAATACCTGCTCAAATGTAACTCTCTGTCTAAAGCCACATCAATTGGTACATATTTTAAAAAAATTAAAGAATTTTTTCTAATATCAATTTAATATTTTTTTAAAAACCAATGATGATATATAATTAATATAAAAATTTCTTAAGGTCTGAGGAAGATTCAATTCCAAGATGGCACAAATTTTTAATTTTTAAAATGTTTTCTAATGGATAACAAATAAAAAAATATTTTTTAATGGACCATTCCTTCTATTTCAGTTTTTAAACCTTTGACTTTACTATTAGGTACCTTTACAGCAAAATCATTTCATGAAAATGTTACTTTTGTTATCTCTCTATGGAAAAGTGGATTTACCATTTTCAAGGCACCAAACTAAAATATTTTTGAGACCCCCTCCTTTTTATAGTGACAATAACATTTTTCAAAGAGGATATTTTACCCTTTTTATTAAAAATTAATTAAACAAATACAACATGCCTCAAATAATAGTTTTATTCAAATATTTACTTTAAAAATTGATGACAATTATCATACAATATAATGTCTGTATGTCAAATTAGCTGCAATATCAACACCATAACTGACAAAAACTTACTAAAAATGCTGTTAATGTAATATTTTGTTTATAAAATCAAAAATAGTATTCTTGAAAGATAAACCTCAGAGCTTATAATTTTCACTGAACCTTATTGTTAGTGAATTGAGTTTGTCTTGGCCCATAGTAAACTCAAAACTTGTTTTTAACTCTTGAATTTACTAAATAAAGAACACACTGGACTGAATTGTCTGTCCCATTTTATTATTTTAAATTGTTTGTACTTAAAAAGCTAAATGTTGGGTGTATGAAAAGAAACCATTTGAGTCAGCTGCTCTGATGGATTTTGGCATGAAAAATGTTGTCATCTACTCAAGAAGTTGAAATAGATGAGAATGAATATGGTGGTCTTAGAATAAATCTGTTTTTAACTCTAACAGTGTGTTTATCAAATTTAATTAATTTGTATTTCTGTACTGCAAGTAAATAAAAATTTGCATATTTTTATAACCTTTTTAAGCTTTGCCACTTTCTTTAAGACTTTTTTAGACCTCTTGGGCTCTGAGGCTCCAACCTGTAGCTTATTTACCTTATACTGCGATTTTTCTAGGAAGAGCTCTCAAGATAACTCAAATCCCATCTTCGCGATGGAATATGTCACGGCATTTCGCGTCTTTTCTCGGTCTTGCCGGTAGAACTCGCATGATCGCAAGCACTGCTTCATACGGTCGCGATCGTGCGAAATCTAGCGGAACGACTGTGAATGATACGAAATGCCGTGACATATTCCATCGCGAAGATGGGATTTGAGTTATCTTGAGAGCTCTTCCTACAAAAGTCGCAGTATAATGCTAAATAAAAACTCGGATTTATGCCACAAAATTCTTAGAACACCAGTGCTGCAATGGATGAATGCCATCAAAATGTAGTGTGATAAAAGTATGACTCTCTTAAAAACCAATGAAAACTTCGCCATTTCATTACATTCTGGATATGGGTATACTCTCATGAACTGGAACAGAATTGGATTTATCTACTAAATTAAGGCCTACATGTAAAGAGAGGTGCACTAAAAAACACTCCTGTTGAAGAAAAATGTTCAAATTTTGAATCTTTTGTTTGTTTTGAAGAAAAACGTTAATATTAAATGTTAATTTATAACATTTATTCCCAAGAAAATAAAATTCAAAAATAAATAACCCCAAATACTATTTCACATTGGCACAAAGCCGTAAACTGGGCGTACGCAAGTACAAAGCTTGCGAGCCGAGTTAATTGAGATGTTTTGTCAACAAAGCATCGCGCCCGACCGGAGTGCTCTCATCAGAAGACCTTCACTTTCTGAGGATAATGTCATCTCCATATATTCTAACCTCCTTCGCTGTGAATTGCCACGGGCTTGCGCTACTTCACGCTTACTCCGAGCTTAAACTAGGGGTCGACTGGGAACAGCGGTTGCCATGGTAACTACGCCGCCCTTATACTCCAAGCTTACGCTACTCCATGTTTATTAGTAAAGATTTTGGCTACTTCAAGCTTACTCTAGAAGTAAATTTTACTCAACGTTTATTAGTAAGGCGGTAGATGTCTAGTAGGCTGTGATGCGTCTTTTCTGTGCGTCACGGGAATAAAATGGCATGCGCAAAGTTGACACGCATGCGCAAAGACGAATGTTCAACACAGCGCACGTGCGCTACCTTGTCCACATCATAGAGGAGAGATCTCTCCCAGATCTCTCCTCTATGGTCCACATGGTACAACACTGTGCGGTGCTTCTATTCTGTACAATGGATCCAGTATTTGCATGGAAATTTCGACAGCTTATTTTATAATCAGTCGAAAGAAGAGAAGAGAAAAACTTCCTTTTCTCTATAATTTTGAATGAACTTAAGAGTGAGTTCTTGGTTTTCAAGAGACATTCTGAAAATACATAACCTTAATTGAAAGCTATTGCATTTAATTGTTTCAGATATAGAATTTCTTACATACATTGCGAAAATTGACATTACCGTAAAAATAAAATAAGAATTAAGGAGAACTAAACATTCTTCTCTTCTCACTGTAACACACCGAATAGAAATCACATGTTCTTTTTTACTAGTATCCAATTTATCGTAATAAATGCATGTATTGAAAATTGATATTGCCGTAAATATATAATAAAAGAATAATCTGCAACAAATTCGCAATAAAACATAGACGTTCGGTACAAAATAACTCAGGTAACTACCAAAGAACTTTTCCGGCTCGATATTTCGGATGACTTCGCTATGAAATACACGTTCTTTGGAGAAAGCGCACGAGAAAGACGAACGAGATTCCCGTCAGCTCTGGGAAGCTTGCGCTATTGCATGCGTCCTTTCGTCAAAACCTTCGAGCATAGAATACATGAATGTATGAACACATGATACAGAATGTATCTACAGAATGTATGCTCGAAGGTCAAAACGATGGACTTCCTTCAAAGAACGTTTATTTCATAGCGAAGTCATCCGGAATACCGAGCCGGAAGAGTTCTTTGCTAGTCTTCTGAGTTATTTTGTACCGTCCGTCTGTGTTTTAATGCGAATTTGTTGCAGATTATTCTTTTATTATATATTTACGATAATATCAATTTTCAATACACACATTTATTAAGATAAATAATGGAAACTAGTAAAAATGAACGTGTGATTATTTCCATTTCTATTAGGTGTGTTGCAGTGACAAGAGAAGAATATTTAGTTCTCCCTAATTCTTATTTTATTTTTATGGTAATGCCAATTTTCGAAATTTATGTAATAAGTTATATAGCTAAAACAATTAAATGCAATAGCTTTCATATAAGATTATGTATTTTCAGAATGTCTGTTGAAAACAAAGAACTCACTCTTCAGTTCATTCAAGATTATAGAGAAAAGGAAGTTTTTCTCTACTCTTCTTTCGACTAATTATAATATAAGCTGCCGGAATTGCCGTGCAAATAGCTGGATCCATTATACAGAATAGAACAAGCACGGCACAGTGTTGCACCGTGTGGACAAGGTAGCGCACGTGCGCTGTGTTGAACGTTCGTCTTTCAACTTTGTGCATGCCATTTTATTCGTGACGCACAGAAAAGACGCATCGTGTGGACGCGCCTTTATAGTGCTAACCGATTTGGATCCGAATCGGGTTCATTGTTATCTTCATCTAGACGATTGTAAGGCAGTTAAATTGCAGCTCTCTTGACAAGTCTTTACGCAGTTTGTGCTGTATTTACGTGAGAAATTTATAACAATAACTTATTAATAATTATTATCATTATTGTCAAGAGCGAGTCCCATGAATACTCGTAAATAAATATTGCTTCCCGCGGAACCGCTTGGCTTTGCTGCCATTGGCTGCTTTGATAGGTTCCTTCATGGTTCTTTCATTCGTCGCGTGATGTCGCTAAAGCGCAAGAACTCTAGTCATGTTTTATTTTTCAAGTAGCTGCCGAAGTTTTCTATACATTATCCCGAACTCCGGAATTGAGTCTCCTTCCCGTAGACTTCGTCCATCGCAGGATCGCTAGCACTGCTCGATACAAACGTGATCATGCGACTCCTAGCGGCATGACCGAGAAAGATGTGAGATATTCCATCGTGAAGACAAGCCCTTACGCGCCAAAAAATAAAAAGGGTTAAATATATACAAAAAAACAGGTATACTTAGGTTTTTATTTCTTGGCGCGTGGGATGGAATATCTCCAACGCCCTCTAAGATATGCCACTCGAAATACCATGAGATCGTGAAGCAAGACCCCATGCGCGAAGAAATAAAAAACCAAGTATAGTGAAACAAACAAAGTGGGTGCTCTGATTTGTGGTCAACCCCCTGAAATGTTTGCGAGTCGTTGTAATAAAGCATTTCTGTGTATATCATTTTATGAAGTAAATAATAAAAATATGGTAAAACCATAATGAAACTGTGATATATAGGGCATTCACAGAATTGCTTTTTCGTTCGAGTTTTTTTTTTGTTTTTGAGTGCTTCAGTTCATCAGCTTGATACCACGCAAATTTCTTTAAAGTACTATGTTTGAGGAAGATGAAACCAAAGGATACACGCGAGTTCAGTCTGACAGTAGTGTGATACATAAACGAATAATTCAGGAAGGCTCGTGGGGTTCAAAAGCCACCGAAAACGCGACTGTCAAAATTGTAATAAACGATGTTAAGTGTACAGGCGTGCCATTGCAAAGCCTGCAAGAATCAACAGTCATATCGCAAATTTTGGACCCATCATTTAATGGTTCCTTGAAAGTGGGAAACGTGGACAGTGTTATTGACAAGACATTAGAAATCTGTGTGCAATCGATGTTGGTAGGAGAAACCAGTAACTTCTGTATTAGATTACCTTCTATTAGTAACCTCAAACAGGAAGAATGTTCTGTGTTCCCTTATGTTATTCAGTGCTCTATCAAACTAGAAGAATTGACCAATGATACCCCCATGTACATGTGGACAAGTGAAAAAATTCATGACATGGCATTTAAACACAAAACTGAGGGTGTAAAATTGTTTAACAGTGGTAGGAAAATTGAATCCTTTCTTAGGTTTAGCAAGAGTTTCAAGTTTCTGAACATAATTAAAGTTACTTCTGAGAAAAATAAAGATTCTGAAGCCCTTTTATCTTTAAGAATAGCTCTTTTAAACAATATGGCAAATTGTCAACTTGAATTTCAGAATTACATTCATGCCATTTCTCTTTGTAGTAAGGTTCTCATTCTAGATCCAAATAATATCAAATCACTGTATCGTAGATCAGTGGCATACATGAATATTAAAAAACTGGATGAAGCAAAAGATGATTTACAAAAAATATTGCAAATAGAGCCATCAAATGCCATTGCAAAAGAAAAATATTCAGATTTGAAGATAATAATGAAAGAAAAAGATGCAAATTATGCAGCCGTTATTAAAAAAATGTTTTCTAGCTGAAGTGCAATTGCTGCCAAAACAATTTAGAAATTGTTAATTATCAAGATAGTAGAGAGAGTGAGGGCTTGCATATATTGTCCCATTATTGTATGGACCTTGTTTTTTATTAATTGTTGGAGCAGAATCACCAATTAAAAGGAGTATTATTTCAGTGTTAAAAATTTTACTATTTATTTCTATTTATGAAAGTTGATTCTGTTGTGATGGATTGACTGTTGCAAATATCACATTTCATCAGATGTTTTGCGTAAATGCATTATAAAAAAAATTATTATTAAAATACATCTTGCTTCAGGTAAATAAAATTGTTGTGGAATGTAATAATCCTTTCTTGCCAGCTACTCCATACCTTGTGCATATGCCTGAAATTTACCATGTAAGAATATAAATCTGTAATAAGGTGTGCAGAAAATGATATATTATTTTGCGATTGCTTTACTTTTCCAGGTGAGTGAAGAATTTGGGTCTATGGCTTGCTGATATGACAGATCCAAAAATTTGTTTTGCTTTTTATTGTAATTTGAAAGAAATTATTATAAAATTGTCGGGATTTGAATTTTTATTTTGATAATTGTGATGCAAGTTTTTCAAAACAGACAAAATAAATAAATCATGGAGTTCTTACTTTGGCAAAATTGTTTTAAGGCAGAGCCTCCTTAATGATTTCAGTGTTACACAAGTGTATTCTGCCCTCATACTCTTATGAGAGTGAAGCACAAAATACATTATTTTGACCATGCAGGTTAAAGTGCATGGAAGACATTGCCCAACTAATGATACATTTTTATATCAACTAAAGGCAAAATTATGTTTTTTTTTTAAATTTCTTTTATGGCTCATTGGATGAATGAAGTTATAACTACTGTTTTACCTATCTACATCAATCAGAGCCTGGAGAACAGTTTATTCTGATGCCAACCCTAGAGATACTCTAACTTACGTAAAACAATACAATGATAGGATACAAATAATATGTTTAATAAAAAAATATGAAAATGAAATAAAATACAATTTTTTTTCTTCCAAACTCTTCTTCTTCACTTCACGGATTAGGGAGATTCCCTGTTCCGGCTTCGTAATACCATCTCTGTCGTGGACGGCCAATGTCCCTTCTTCCTCTTGGTCTGGACTGAAAGGCATGTCTGGGGATCCTTTCACGAGACATTCTTCCTAAGTGACCTTGTGATCTGTATTCATTTATTTTTTCATTAATAGAAAATGTGTTAAGTTCCTGTCTTATATCTTCATTTTTTATTTTATGCATTAAGGTGCAGTGTTTTACTCTCCAGAGAAATTTCATTTCAGAGGCTTGTATCTTCATTTTATCTTGTTTTCCTATTGTCCATAATTCACACCCGTAAAGCAGTTGTGGTACTGCCATGACTTTATAAAATTTTAATAGTATCTCTTTTATAGTTTTATTGTGAAGATATTTGTTTATTGTTCCACAAGTATGTTGGAAACTTAGTTTTTTTTTCATATCATCACTGTAGTTGTATGTGATATCACAGCCCAAATAATTAAAATGTTTTACGTGCTCTATTACTTTATCTTCTATTATTATTTTTGTTCTGGTAGGATATTTGCCTCTGAATGCCATCACTTTAGTTTTAGAGACAGATACTGAGAGACAATATAGTTTGCATATTTTATTTAGCTGGTACAAGGATTTTTGCAGACTTATTTCATTATCTTCTATAATTATATGGTCATCAACATGTAGAAGTGATTGTAGAGGTGTATTTGAGTTTATCCAAATGCTTGGTTTATTTAAAATTTTCCATTCTCTTAGAATGTCTCAATAAAAATATTAAACAAGTGGGGGACAAGCTGCACCCTTGTCTTACACCTCTGTTTATTTCTATCTCTTCAAACATTTTGTTCCCAGTTTGTAAATTAATGCTTGTTTTGTGGTAGAGGGATTTAATAACTTCTATCAAGTGGAGAGGATAGCCCCTTTTTCGAAGAATCTGCCAGAGAATTTCACGATTAACTCTATCAAACACTTTCTCATAAAAGCTATGTGGGTCTCTAAATTGAACTCTCATCTCTTTTCTATTATTTGGTTTATAATAAACACATTATCTGTGCACAATCTTCCTTGCCTAAAACCACGTGTTCTTCCAATAGAAGTGTATCTGAGATTGCTGTGAGCCGTTTAGTTATTATTTTTGCATAAACTTTATAAGTGTTGTTCAACAGGCTTATTCCTTTGTAATTCTGTGGCTGGCTTCTATTTCCTTCTTAAAAAGAGAGATGACTTTTGCTTTTTTCCGTGCATCAAGTCTGCTCTTCAGTTCTTCACCTCCAAATTTTAGCAGTTCTGCATTGATACCATCTACCCCAGGAGCTTTTCTATTTTTCATACTTGACAGTGCATATTCCATTTCATGTTTGCTCAAAGGGTCTATCTGAGGGTTGTATTGTGACTTATCTTCATCGGGTCATATAGAAGATCTTTATAATATTTTATCCAGTCATCTTTCTTTATTACATTTAGCTCTGCTCTGTCCTTTTCCTCTGATTTTAAATGTTTCAAGATCTTGTTAGCCAGATTGTGCCTACCATGGACATCATTTTCAATTGTGCTGAGGTCCCATGATTCTTGGTGAGCATTTTTCACTAATTGCTTTACGCAATTCCTTTTTCATATGTAGTTTTTTTCTCTCCTTTGTTGATTTCTGAAGTAATTCTTGATAGGTACCTTTCTTTTCCTGTATGGCTTCAGCAATCTCATTGTTTCAAATTTTCAGGCCTTTCTTTTCCTGTGTTTATTCCTTTTACCAATAGCTTCATATGCTGCAGTGTTTATAATATTTTCAATATTGCTCCACTCTGCATAAATGTCATCTTGTAAAGGTATATGTCCGTTTATTTGTTTCAGGCATGTTTGATAAAGATGTCTTAAGCTTTCTTCTCTTAAGAGATGGACTTTGTAAATATCTCTGGTCATAGATTTCTTGCTTTTATGCTGCTTTGTCACGATTTTCTTTCATTGAGCTATAATTGAGATCTTTGAGTCTACCAAGTAGTGATCAGATGATATATCACTACCTCTGCAAACATATAGTGTAAGAGTATAGTGTATAGTGTAAGAGTATAGATATAAACAAACTGTAATACGTATAGTGTAAGAGTTTATTTTTTATTTTTCCAAATTAATATTGCTATTAATATTTTGAACCCAACTTGGCTACAAATTATAAAAATAAAGTGTTACCAGATAAAGAGTATTAAATTTCAATTACACATTAGCAGTGGCATACCCAGGTAGAAATCCAATTGCACATATTCACAAATCTAATTTTCATAAAGTTTCTGTATGTTGCAAGTGTGTTTTATGTAATGTTTCAAGTATGTTTCTGTGTGTTCAAGTATGTTTTAAATAAGGGTCAATCCATTTTAAGTGGTTCAGCACTGGTTGTTCGACCCTCTTGAAAAAAATTCATATTTTGTACATAAATTCCTTATGATTTGGCTGTTTGAAAACATCTTTAACTCTTTTTTTTATTGTACCTGGTTTGTAAATGGCGGCCATTTTTGTTTCATGCCTTGTGCCATTTTTCACATTTGCAGACATTTACTCTTTCCTAAATTACTCAGCTCTAGATTGTGCTAGCATTCTAGAAAAGAAAAAAAAAAAAGAAAAAAAAAAGCATTTGATTCAATATACACTGGCCTACAAATTGAAATATTATTTCACTATTTTATATGTTTTTATTTGGGGAATATTTACAACCAAATCTATGGAACGCGAATGAACTGAATTCAATTTTCAGAGAGTAATTTCTCAGAGGAGGAATAGAATCACAGCCTTAAGTTTTGTAATATTAATTTTTGTAATTGTTAATAACTGTATAGTTACGTTTTCTAAAGTATAATTGCTATCACCACTTGAAAATTGGACTTTTGGATTTTTTTTCCAAATTTTGAACTATAATATCTCTGTTGGAGGACCAGATAAAAATCAGAAAATTGCACATTTGCTAAATCGCTATCATACCAAACTCCAGTAAAAATTTCAATCTTTAGATTTAATTCAAAGTTTTTACAAAAACTTGAAAACTTACGAAAAACAAAGGCTTCATTTCCACATTGAGGAATACGTTGTGCCAAGTAGTAATTACATTATTTTGAAGTTATTTTAAACTAAAATCTACATTGATTTAAAATAATTGATTATACTTTATGATGAATAAACATAAAAGTGGCCTAGTATATAATTTTCAGTATTACGTATACTTTACTTTAAAATAAACTTACAACTTGACATGTACTTTTATAATTGAAAATATGGTCATCTTGAGTTTAATAGCTGAACCAACTAAATTTGTAAAATATAAAAAATAAATTCAGCGTGTAAAGTTTTCGCGTGGACATTTTTACTGGAGTTTGGTGCGATAGCAGTCTAACAAGTGTGTAATTTCCAGATTTTTATGTGGTCCCCGAACAGAGATATTATAGTTCAAAAGTTGGAAAAAATCCAAAATTCCAATTTTCAAGTGGTACATTATATACAAATGATATTTTACAAAAAGTAACTGTACTATTATGTGCAAAAGCTCAGAAAATATTAAGGCTGTGATTCTATTCCTTCTTTGAGAAATTACTCTCTGAAAATTGAATTCAGTTCATTTGCGTTCCATAGATTTGGTTGCAAATATTTCCCAAATAAAAACATATAAAATAGCTAAATAATATTTCAATTTGTAGGCCAGTGTATATTGAATCAAATGCTTTTTTTTTTTTTTTCTAGAATGCTAGCACAATCTAGAGCTGAGTAATTCAGGAAAGAGTAAATGTCTACAAATGCGAAAAATGGCGCACGGCGTTAAACAAAAATGGCCGCCATTTGCAAACCAGGTACAATAAAAAAAAGTTAAAGATGTTCTTGAACAGCCAAGTCATAAGGAATTTATGTACAAAACATGAATTTTTTTCGACAGAGTCGAGCGACCAGTGTTGGACCACTTAAAATGGATTGACCCATAACTTGAAATCAGCAAATACAAATAAATTTTAAACTCTGCCCACATGAAAAACTAAGAAAACAAAGTCAGGTGGCCAGTCTTCACAAATACTACAATAACATAAGTGTAGAATGTGCACAGCCCAACAGTTCTTTACAAATATTTAAAAACTAGTGGTGCTACAGAATGGCATAGAATTTCTTGTACAAGTCAGTTTTCTAATTTCTGTAGTTGGGGAATAACTTTTGGTTTTGCCCTTCTCTCTTTCCAGCTGTCATCTTTTAAGGTCTAAGGCATCTTTTTCATGTTTTCGTAATTTTTCAGATCCCTTATAATGGAATTGAAACGTGACTGAAGATGAATAGGATAAAACCTGGTCCTTTATATTGGTGGCGGGTCCAAGATGGGGCCATGGCCCCGTCGAAAGGCCTAGAGATTTCTTTTCTTACCTTCCTTTATTTGGTGAAATTGATTTAAATATGTTAGAACAGTATCATATATCTTTGATCCTGGTGAATAAGATGGTACGTCATCAGTTTTAAACTGCTGTAAATCGGGAATTAATGATACTCCAATGAAGGTGATATTCAAACAAACCATTTGTGCGTAGGTTTTGTTTGAATATCATTAATATCTGATTTACAGCATTAGTTTAAAATTGTTTTTTGCTCTCCTGTAAAATATAAGTGTTTTTGACTCATCAGCTTATTCACTAGGGTCAAAGATATAGACCGTAAGACTTAGCAATATAATAACAATTGAATAGTTACCCCGAATACAGATCTAACCCACAAAAAGTCGAAAGTTGAGATTTTAGTGGAATAATGGCATATTGGACATAATACACAGCCCCTTCGATTCTGGTGGCGCATCGGCCATTCCAAAGAAAGTTACTCTTTAGGTAAAGTTGGCCTATTGGCAAATTGTAATTTATCTGCAGAAAGATGTCGGATGGATGCAAGTATGTTATGAGCTGTAGTGCCTTGAAAAATTAAATTACATGAATATAGAGGTTTTTTGTATTTCCTGAAATTTGTTTCTTTTGTGGGTTAGATCTCTATTCGGGGTAACTATTCAATTATGTTTATTATTTAACAAAAATCTATGATCTATTACCATTGATCCGCTGGATCCGCCCCTGCTTTATATACATTTTTCACTGAAAAAATTCAAGCTGTTTTACAAGAAACGTTTCTTCAGTGTTTTCAAAAAAGCACAATTTTGACCTCATTTTCACAGAAAACTTTTGACTTTCTAAGACATTTATTGGAAATCATTTGTATTACTTTTGCTCACAAATGCAATAATGTATAAAAAAGCATCTGAAATCTAAATATTAATGTAAGTTGTATTTAAAAAAATTATATTTGTGTAATTTTGAAACAAATCAAGCACATAAATCAAAATGACATAAATGTCATATTATTCAGCGTATTTAGCACTATCCCAAAGAAGACAAAAAAAATTCGGGCCATTTTCAAGAAAATCTTGTTTTAATATTGCCTGCATTTCACTCAAATTTACATAAAAACTATTAATATTTTCAAAGAACTGTATATGGCATCACTTGAAGAATAAATTGTGGAAAACACCTTTGTAGCAAAATTATCTATTTTCAATATTATAAGTGTAGGAAGGTGCTGAAAAAAATTTCAAACTTCTGCTTCCTCTGAATTTTGAAATTCGAGATTTGAAAATTTGAAGTTAACAGTGAAAATCGGACTGATGCTATCTTTATAAGTGTATTCCCCTCAATTATTACAAGGGATTTAAAGAAAAAACTGGTGCCATTTTTGAGAAAATTTTGATAATGCCTCAGGGGCTTTATGTAAAGTAGCTCCAAAATTTAAAGAATGTATTTCAAAATTGCAATTACAGAGCGTCAAGATGAGCCTGATCGTCTGGGGGAATATTCATTTTGGAAAAAAAATCCAATGAATAGTTTAGGCTCTACTGTTGCTCACAGATGGACGTTTTGGGAAGGGAAAGATAAAACTATTAAAAAACTTTTTCGGTATTAGGGGGCCCCCCCAAAAAATGTATTTGTTGAAATCTTGAAAGCAATTTCTACACTACATAACTTTCTGTACACTGTGAGTATTACTCTCTGTATATGTATGTATGTATGTGAGAAATTAAAAAGTTGCAGTTTTATAACATAAGATGTAAATGGCAAATATTTAATGGTGGTATGCCTCTTCCTTGGAAACTTGCTGTTGTATGATATAAGCATTGTCACATTGAGAGAGAGAATTCAGATGTTACGTGCAGTTTGAGAATTGGCAGAATAACATACGCATTTGAATTTTTCAATCCGAATTGAAACCATTTAATTGTTTCTAGATTTTTTCCAAGTGCCTGGAACGAATCGCAAAACCAATGACACTTTGCTCATGGCCAGAGGTTGCATAATTTTCTTTCAATTTCTACATGCTTTGGTAATTAATAATATAGAGGTTTTCATTTTTTCCTGATTTCCTGAATATCTAACAAAACCACAGACACTGCTCAAATGGCCTGAGGGTGCATAGTTTTCTTACAATTTGGAAATTATTCAGAAATCACACGTTGGGAATTAGTGTGTATATATATATTTGTGTTAGTTACACCACTTATAATTCAAGAACGACTGAACCAATTTTAATTATCTTTGGTTTGTGTGATTCATCTCCGTCCCAAATAACAGAATAACTAATAAAATATCGAAAAAATGGCACTACATGGCGCTGAAGAATAAAAAACTCGATATTCATGTAAACGCAGCCCGCTACACAGTTCAAATCTATATCGTTAAATAACTCCTAAACGAAGCGTTATAGAGCCTTAAAAACTAAAATTTTGAAGCCAAAGGTCTCAAAGAAACATATCTGACTCCGTATTCTATAGGATGAGATGTTTTTGAACATTCTATTACAATTTTGCTAGTATGGCTTTTCTCAATATTACCCCACCTATTCAAAGACGTGCAGAATCTAAGTAAATAAAACAAAGTCAGGTTAATTAAATCATGACGCTAGAGCACATGATGGCACTTCAGTTAAATGCAATTCCCAATTCACATGAGCTGTATTGTTGCTGGGCGTTGCCGTGTGCTATGGGGCGAGGTGGAGGAGAACACGACGAGAAGGCAGCGCCAAGTTGATGAGAGGAGAGGGAAAAAGAGTCAGGGACAAAGAAGAAGAAGACAAAGAGAGAGGGAGAAGGAAATAGAGGGAGAAATGGAGAGAGAAAGCGGGAAAAGAGAGTCAGAGAGTGGGGGAAAAAGAGACACGGTGAGGGAAAAAATAGACACAGAGGGGGAAAAGAGACACAGATGGAAGAGAGAGAAATGAGAGAGGAGGAACAAGAGGGGAGAAAAACGGTGAGGGGAATAGAGAGGAGGAGAGGAATATTTCCTCAATTATTTCTTCTACAGCAGCAACATGCCGGGTACCAGCTAGAGGGAAAATAGCGATAGAAGGAAATAGAGAGAGGGGAAATGGAGAAAGTCGGAAATAGAGGGAACTGAGAGAGCGGGAAAAGAGAGTCAGTGAGTGGTGAATAAGAGACACGGAAAGGAAGGAGAGACACAGAAGGGGAAATGAGAGAGAGTGGGGAAAATGAGATAGGAGGAAAAGGATAGAAGGGGAGGGAGAGAGGAAAAGAGAGGGGGGAGAGGAATATTTCCTCAATTTTTTCTTCTGCGTCAGCAACGCGCCGGGTACCAGCTAGTATAATTTCAATTAGTAATAAAATCTCCTACTTCAGCCAATATCATAAGTCAGGATCCAAATCTACAGTAACTAATTACAGACCTGTGTGCATTCAATCATCAATATCTAAACGATTTGAAAAACTTATTTTGCCTCAAATAACCTTTCCATTTAAAAATATTATTTCAAAAAAACACAGTTTTATCAAAGGTAGATCTACTGCTACAAATCTCCATTTATGTGTTAACTATGTAATTAATCAAATTAATCAAGGTACAGATGTACACGCAGTATACACAGACTTCAGTAGAGCCTTCGACATGGTGAAACATGACCTGTTAAGAGATAAATTAAATCAATACGGAGTATGGAGCAAAGCACTCCACTGGATTCATTCATATACGATAGAAAAATATCTTCCAAGTTCAGGTAAATAGGCACATCTCTACTGAAAATAAGAGTAACCTCAGGCATTCTACAAGGTTTACATCTTGGGCCAATCTTGTTCAATATTTTCACTAATGACATCAGTGATAAATTTAAATCAGATATTTGTTCTACACAGATGATTTAAAATTATTTAGAAAAAAACTGATTGTGATAACGTCCATATTCTCCAGCAAGATGTTGAGCTTAGCAGTTGGTGTCCTGAGGAATAAACTAAAACTGAATGTTGGTAAGTGGGTGGTGATGTCCTTCACTCGCTCTCCCCAAGAACCTGCAGTATACTACCTTAATGGGCATCAACTTAAAGTTGCATCTGCAAAGGACTTGGGTGTTAGTATTGACAATAAACTTAAGTTCTTGATTCATATGGACAGTATAACATTTAAGACACTGAGATTTATAATCTGGATAGGAATTTAATAATGTGTGTATGGTAATTCATTTACACTCTGCTTTGGTGCATCCAATAATTGAATACTACTAAACAATCTGGTCACCATACCAGATACCATAATTTTGTTAAAATTTAAAATATATAAAAAAAAAAAAATTGTTCATGAGCATCGATGAAATCTACAATCATTTCAAGATTGACCGTCTTTCAAATCAAAGATGAATTACGGATCTTACATATTTTTATAAGATTTGTAAGATTGTCAAATTGATTGTCCAGAAATACTAGAACAATTTGAATTTGTCTATCTAAAACTTGGCCTGAGATCCCATATATTGTTGAACTCAATGAAGACCTCAAAAAACTATGTATATCATGGTCTGAAAAATAGAAGAGTAAACCTGGTAAATTAATATTATTCTGACATAAATTTTTTTGGAAGATCTATATCATAATTTTTGCCAAACTCAAAAAGTATTATACAATGATATATTATATCTTGATTATACACTTTGATAATTTTTGTTACTATTTTGTTCAAATAATAATACCTTTTTTCATTCTGATTTCATAACTGATAATTTCATTTTTTCGTTCATCATTATATCATGATTTCATTTTTGGAAAATATATTAATCTGGGTAATGCCATCTCATGAATAATATAAACACTGCCTTTCCAATTGTCAATGTAAAAGAGGTCTTCAGGATTTAATTGTACAATAACAACTAGTTAAAGTACGCTGCTTTGCATGGGTATTTATTTCCTACAATCGTCTATTAGGATGGAAAATGAAGGAATTCCATCTATAGTGCATCCTCATCCTGCCCTAACTGCACTGCACCGCCCATCTCATGGCAGTGCATACATGTAATAATTTTCTTGGAACCTAATCACATTCGAGAATCAAGAATAAAGTAACTATCAGGTAAAATAAGTGATGTAGAAAACCACTTATTGAAAACACAATTTTAAGGAAACCATCGGCTTTATTTTTATGAAGATTCTGTCAATATCTATCCAGTTTACAAGCACGGTTTGCTGCACATACATGAGGTTTCCTTGGTTTTTGTTTTAATGGTGTATATGGTTCACAAACAATTATCCTTGGTAATGAAACATCGGGGGCACACACTACAACTTTTGGCATAATATCTGCTATTATATTGAATTGTCTAAGATCTTCTTTCTTACAAACACATTCTTTATCTTCACGCACTTCTGGAGTATGTGGAAAGAGATCAGGCACTTGTAAGTCATACCAACCACCTGGTATATAAGATTCTGGCTTATCACAAGTACACACCTCATCTTTACAAGTGCAAATAACTGGGGGTAGGTTTTCATTTTCAGGTAACTGGCACACACATTCTGCTTTTCCACACTTGGGGCAAGGTTCTACCCCTGGTTTGACTGCACCTGAAGGACGAAGTGACTTTTCCAGTAGTTCTTTCATTTTGGCTGTCAGCTCTTCAAATTCTGCTATCATTTCCTTAATCTCAAACTGTTTTTCTTTAATTTGATCCACATCAGACATAGTTAATGGGCCTTTTTCCTTCAATTTTAGAATTTCTTCCTTTCTTTCTGCCAATAATTGAGCTAGCTTTGCAGCTTGTTCCTCAGTTTCTTTCAGTTCACTTAGTACAAGAGAATCAAGTGACACTGAATGAGCAAGTTGCTCAGTGCTCTTTATGATCATCTCCATGATACTTTCAGCAATTTGTTCTGGAGTTTCCTCAACCTCCGCCTTACTTCCTTTCTCTTCTTGGTCTTCTTCATCTTCAACTTCTTCCTTTTCTTCTTTTCCTTCACCCGGAGCACCTTCTGTGGCAGAAACAAATTCTTCCTCCTCCTCTTCGTCTCCTCCACCCCCTTCTTCCTGAGGAGGTTCTGCACCTTCCTCAGGGGCTTCTGTTTCAGAAACAAGTGGCTCTGAGGCAGGTTCATCATCAACTTCATCTTGTATTCCCTGCGCTCCCCCAGAAGATTCTTGAGGTGCAGGTGTTGGAGACCCACCAAATAGGCCAAAAAGATCTACTGGTGCATCAGACTCTTGAGCTTCTACTCCTCCACCCTCAGCATGGGGAATATCACCGTCTTCTTTGCCAGCCATTTTGAAATTTGGAACAGATAGGCACCTTCAAACAATGTTTTGAAATTCTGAACTTCTTGTTGCTTCAGGGAGACCTCTAAAGGCAATCAATGAACATTGTAAATGGGTAAATGTTCAGACATCTAAATGCATGTTGTAATTATCTAAAGCATGGGTCTAGAGTAACTACAGAACCTAGAATAGGACTATATGAAAAGTACTCTCTTTGTACATTAAGGGGAGGCAAAACGCTCTAATTTTCCCATGTTGATTTGGCTATACATTTAACCCCTTGTCTCAGATACTAGTGCTATAAAATTTTAGAAGTAGCTAGATGGACATATTTTAAAGTAAATACATGCAAATTTACATTTTTTCAATAGTTTTTGTTATTTACAGCATATTTGAAGTAAAAGTATTAATGTTTACTTTATTTTTCTGAACTCTTATGCAGAAATCCTGAAGTATGCAACTTATTGTACTCATTTCGGGTAAAAATGTGTTCAAGAATGACATTTTTCAGAAATCAATGTCTAAGTTAATTGTTCTCCAAAACTGGTCACCTTGTCATGGTAACAAGTAGGCAAAACAACTTCGCCATGAAAATAGTTGTCGAAGATAAAAGTTTTGTAGGGTAACCAAAATTAAAGAGTGAACCTATCTATAGCATTTAGTGAAAAACAGCCTTCTAGATGAATTTGTTCAAAATATTACCATAAATGAAACCATGAGACATACTATAACTTAAATGAGACCTGCCTTTTTGACGTACATAGATGAAGGAAGAAAGAAAGACAGAAAGAATGGGAGGAGGAGAGAGGAGGATAAAAAAAAAGAAAAAAAAAAGAGAGAGAGTGGACATTTCAATAATTTCATATCATTTTATTCAGAAAACTCTAAAAACTTAGAAAACGTTAAACATTAAAAATTCAGATTCCAGTTTTATGTCGCCACTCAATTTTAACAATATCTAATGAAGATATCGTGACATTCATTTTAGAATTTATTAATTCAAAAGCTTTTATTTCAACATCGTTGAAGAAGGAAAAGAAAAGTATCACTATTTAGAAAAGGGGTGTCCAACTTGCAAGACCTCAAGGGCCACAACTAAAATCTTTAATATGGTTCCAGATCACATTTTCATTTCTCAGTTGATCCAGGCAGTTTGCCTGGTGCTCTGAAACGGGAGGGGAGAGGAGATGGAACTACACATGATATCAGTCTCTATTGCACATAACGCAGTAAAACTCATTGGAATAATTTTGAATTTCTGAATTTGCGAGAAAAATATTCGTTAAATCTAAACTTAACCTACTTTTTCTTTAAGGAAGTGTTGATCTAGACAGGGTGTTCCCTGCTAGGCGAAATATTCTTGTCTGATATGGATGCAAGGGATTTTCACGTTTGTCTAACTTCTTTTCGCAGGACACACTAAATGGCACCCCGTGGCCAGTTCCACAGGCCACCCTATTTTAGAATGTATATTTATTTCAATAAAAGGACCTAATTCATATCTTGCACTATTTTTTTGTTGTTGTAAAGACTATGAGAAGTAATAATACATTTAGGAAAAAAGCGTATTAATGTAATTTTGATACTGAAGGTGGTGCGACATCCAAGAATGAATTCACTCTAATGAGAGAAAATTTTCAATATTTTTTTATTACTCAATATTTATTTTAAGCTTGGGGAAACTAATGCTCTGATGATACACCATTACATTAAAGATACTATTTTCAACTAAATATGAAAACTAGTGGTGCTACAACAGCACATACTTTCCTGTTATTGGAAACAGCTACATAGGTTTGAAATATTGCACTTTCTGCGTTACTAACATCTTAGCTATTATTTGAAAATGTCCAATTCCACCAAGAAGCGAACAACTCACTGTTCCCATCGCAGTGTTGTCAAAACGATGTGAATTCTATAACTGCATAAAAATATAATACAAAAATTTTGTAAACTTGTGTTGGAAAACGAAGCCTGATACCATACAGCAATATCAAGTCACAACAATGACACATAATTCACAGAAATTCACAACAGCAGAACAGGATTCCATTGTTGTTCCCTGCATTGTCAACACTCCCTTAACCCTTTGCGGTCCTTTCACTTTTCCGTTTTCTTCGTCTGGCGGTCCGCTGTCCCGCGTCATGGGACTTTCTTTTTTCCTGGTTCTGGTCCTTTGTCCCGTGGACTATATTTAACTCTGTGTTATTTCACTCAGGTAAATGGCACCAGTTTCCTGTAAACCTAATTATCTTCAGAAGAGATTAGGCAGTCTTTTCCTTCACAGTAGCCAGACTTCGCCCAATTTATATTGTTTCAAATCATTTTTCTTACGAGGCTGCAGTTGAACTTATGATGGCATCAAGAAGTAAGCCGTTCGAGATTGTCACAGCTTGAACTGAGTGAATCGGTAAACAATTCTGAGAGTTAACAATCTTCAGAAAAGTAAGAATTTCAAAACATTTTCTCGAATTATTCCGGGAAGTGTGAAGAAAATGACAATAATTATAACTTGGACTTCGTTCATATAATGCAATATGCAGGCGTTATTGGTAATGGGGTGAAGCTTTCCGCACCAAACAATAAGTTACAAAATTATGTATTATGAATTAGGCAAATAAATTAAAATGTTTTGTTTGTAACAATACGAGAAATAATTTGAAACCTGAGTACAGTTTCTTACGCCGCGGCACACCGGATAGGTGCAACCAGCTACTGGGGATTTAAAGGGTCTGCAAGGAAGGAAAACGCTGCATCCCGCCACGCGGGACAGAGGACCGCAAAGGGTTAAAGAGGTAGCAATTTTTATTTCAAAACAAATAATTTCTAAAAGATAAATGTGTAAATGTATAACAAAAGGTCAAATGTACAAACCAACAAAGAAATAAATTCAAAATTGCAAATTCTAATTTATATCACATCCGGCTGTCTGAAACGCAGTAAATTTGCAGTGGGCTATTTTGTTTGTCACAAAATTATAGAAAAAATACTTGTATTTTCAAATTATTAAGCATGACCTTATTTGAAGATGTATTTTTGATAAATACATTTCATTGAGAAAACCACCTCCCATCTACCGCCGCCCAAAGTATGTTTTTTTGACATTTTCTTAATTTTTCGGTTTCCTAATGGTAGAACGGAAATATTTATTTTAAAATATTAAAGAACACAAAAACCACATCCTAAATGGCAATTTTCTTTTAAAAATTTGAAGCCATTTTTAAGAAAATGGCGTTTAGGCGCTATTAAAATTGCGAAATGTGAACCTCTTTTTCACAGAAAATGTTTGAGTTTTCAAAAAAATTCATTTAAAGTCATTTGAAGTACTTGCACTCACAAATCATGCAGAGTAGTGATTAATGTTGTGTTATGGGGAAACAAATGGTGTGTGAGTCTTGTGATGAAATTGTCTTTGTAGTTTTTGTTAACTTCAGGTGAGAGTGGACAAAAGTAACCAAGCAGAATAATGAGACTATTATTTTGGTTTCTGATTTACAAAAACCGTAAACATTCATCAAATTTTTATATTCAGGCTGTAAGATATCCCGGTTTCAAATTCAAGGGGCCACAAGATCAGCCAGATTGATTGGGGAATATCAATTTTGGAGAAAATTGGCTGAACGCTTTAGTCACTAGTGTTGTTCACAGATAGACTTTGCTTTCAATTGGTTTTTCAATATCAAGGACCCACAAAACGGATTCTGGCTGCATCACGCATTGGTGGACTCTTTTTCTTAATTTAGCAACTGGATTTATCCACTTTTTCGTTACCAGGTTAATATGACTTTTCCTGCCGAAAATCTGCCGTTTTTTTACCGCAGCATTAAATAACTTTCCCTATACTAAACATACGTAGAGTATATGGGAAAGTAAAAGGGCCACATTCCAGGTAGAGATTGTTTTACAGTTCTTTATTACTAACCCAGCTCTTCCATTTTAGTATCATTTCATAACTTATTATTTCTTAAATATTTAAATACAACTATAAATTAATAAAATTAATGGAATATTTTCCTGCCTCTCTAATCAACAGAAAAATTATTCATTAAAAAGTTATTTAATTACCGTGTAATAAGTGACTACAGTTCAGGTGAAATTTTCAAAGGCATAAATCAACACACAGTATATTTATTTCTGGGTTGATGAGAGAAACATAGCCACTATGAAAACCATATGTTGGTACCATAAAATGAAATAAAAAACAGTAGCATTAAAGGCATTTTCAATTGAAGAAATGCCATAGAACCTCCAGGATTAATTGGTTGATGAAATTTAATTAGAAGTTGAGATGGTTCGTGTTTTCCAAAGAATATTACGAATGTACAATTTTACATTATTTCAAAACCATTGTGTATACTCTAGTATTGTTTGAAGACAAACAGCCTGAATATAAAAATTTGATGAATGTTTACTGTTTTTGTAAATCAAAAACTAAAATAACTTAAAAACCTGAAAATAGATGGTTCATACAGATATGCGATTTTTAATTTGACGTTTTGTATGAAACCAGAACAACAATGCAGGAAATTCAAATTAACAATTTAAGTAAACATAGATTGGCACAAATGTGTTACACATTATGTTACCTACCTAAGCAGTTGTTACATCAAAAGTATATTTCATTGGGGCAACTTGTTTAGACTAGTTCTCAATTTCATAAACAAATAAAATAATAGTCTCATTATTCTGCTTGGTTACTTTTGTCCACTCTCACCTGAAGTTAACAAAAACAACAAAGACAATTTCATCACCAGACACACA
This sequence comes from Acheta domesticus, assembly GCA_031308135.1. Taxonomy (NCBI): domain Eukaryota; kingdom Metazoa; phylum Arthropoda; class Insecta; order Orthoptera; family Gryllidae; genus Acheta; species Acheta domesticus. The sequence continues at coordinate 65,105,045 of JAHLJT010009355.1, forward strand.
CTATTTGTTTCCCCATAACACAACATTAATCACTACTCTGCATGATTAATTAATGAGAGGTGTTGCTATATCTTGTGGAATGTATGTATTCTTCATAATTAATAGAACCAACACTACAGAAAGAGATAAAGCCAATAACTACAGAACAGAGTAAGTTCCCTCTTGTTAACTGATATATTTACCTTCTGATTTTCTACTTGGTGTGTTTGTATAGATCTCATCCTTTTTCAATTAGTGCCACAAATAAAATCCTCAAATGTTTCCATTTTATGCAAGTACATTTATGCTTGTCTGATGTTCATATATGCAAGCTTGAAAATTCCAAGAATATGTTTAGAAACCCTGAGATGTTGAAGGTTTCTTTGTATGATTTGCCATTTTATAACCTAAATCTTCATTTTAAAAGCATTGTTTACACAAAAATAAATAGGTAGCATTATGGAATCAAGGTTAAAATAAACTATAGTAGTAACTATGACAACTGAACATAAACCATAGTATGTTAATTTATGTTTATTTTGGCAACAAACGACTACTGTAAAATAATGCTTACATTCAATGAAAACATTTAATTACAATTAATACAGTATGTACAAAACAAACATACACATAATTTACACAATGAGAATTTCGTCTTTGAGATGTAAGTCACAAGGGTGGCCAAATGTTAATCACATCCTTGTGTGCTGATTCAGGCAACCATTTCTTATATGGTTCCAGTAAATCTGCAAAAACATAAAAATAAAAAAAAGCACATTTTAATTTAACCTTTCATTTTGAGAAATACTGTTTACATAACAGATATTCAAAAAAATTACTTACATGTTGCATCTTGCTTCCATTGTTCTAGTAACTTTGCTTTTGAATCAACTTCACATTCCATTAAAGCTTTTAGAAAATATTCGGTTCGAGGTTGCAGACTAAAAAATAAAATTCTGTCATTTCATACACACTCTTTCATCCTATTAAACCACAAAGCAACAACAACAACAACTTACTTAGCCCAAACTTTAGTTATACTGGCTGGGGTAGAGAGAAGTTCTGATGTGTAGCTTGCAAGTTTAGGGCAAACTGATCCATTAAGGAAAAAGACTGCAAACCATTTGTATCGCTCTAAGCCAGATGGATATTCAATTTGAACAATAGGTAAATTCCAAGCAGCTCGACCTAAGCCATAAACAAAAAAAGAAGATATGTTAAACAACAGAAACAAAAACTACTCTCTTAACAGTTGCATATAAATGGGTTCAATGTTGGACCTCAACATAGTTTTTCCCCCCTCTTTCACTGTTTACTGGTAAGGAGTTACTTTTTAACAATTTAAAACTTTAATTATTAGAACCATTTTGAAACCTAACGATAGTTTCAACTTTCAATGCTTAGTTGAAGTTATCACAAAAATTTGAAACAGTTGTTATACACCATCCATTTCTGTTCTCTTACAGCCAGACCTGCCCATAATTATATTAAAATACACAGTACCTGAATCTGGTAAAATTTTACTATTATTTGAGTATCTATAACAGCTAAAATTTCATTTCCGAGCGTTCAGTGAAGTGCTTCAGTCAAAAGAAGTTAATTAATCCTTTAGAGATAATTTTATTTTTGTACACATTCAATGAAGTGAATGAACTGTTACTAATATTCATTCTTTTGTAAGCAACAATATTCCTAGCATTACAGCACAGTGATCATCATATAAATTTTGAATATTAAAATATTTCAATAATATCACAAATATAGACAATAATTGTCAGTAATTATTAATAATTGAATTCAATGCCTGTAAAATCCCACACACCCAATATTTGAAACAGACAATTTCCAAGAACAAATACATTTACCAACAGTGATAAATTCTGATTGATGTTCTTACCATAAGTGCCAGTGATGTGGCATTTTATGCTATCTGTTGAGGCATCATAAGTTGGAGAGTACTCAGGTAAAGGCAAGGAAAGGTGGCACAAAGCAGGAGCCAAAGAGGGCAGCCACTCAGGCTCAATGGCAGTGACTCCTCGCATAAATAAGCGCTGACCTTCCACTTCATACACTTCTTGGTAGATCACCCACTCAGGATACTCCCTTCGGAGCACAGAAGTTGAATGAATGCGCACAGGTTCTTCCAATTCTCCACACCTGAATTACAACATTTAAACAATCAATATGAGTTTACAAATACACATTTTTGCATCACTCTTAATTTTACCCAGTTACATGTAGAAAGAAAAAGTATTAGAAAAGATCCAAAAATTTGATGTCAAGATTTCAGTGGTAAAATGTATTTGATGGTCTTCGAGATGAAAAAGAAAATTTTTACTATGACACGTACATGGATGAGTGTGTATGCATCCTCTGCAAAACTGAAGCAGTTTAGTAGCTTATGAGTACTAACCTGTGTCTCATGTTGATCCAAAGATGATCAAAATTCATGACAAGGATGTTTTTGTACCCCTCCCCCCCACAAACAAACCAAATCAACAACAACAAAAATTATTAAAATTAATACTTTAGCCTAAAGTACACGAGCTGGGGAAATAGGACATGGTGCTGTTCCCCCAGTCCCCAGCACAGGCCTTGGCCTGGAAGTCATATGGAAACAAATGGGGAAATAAATTACAGTGAAACGTTTTTTTAAGGGACTATGAACTCTGAACACAGTATAGAGGAAAACACTATAAAGAGGAAGACTGTGTATATGGGCTTTTGGTTGGGACTGGAAAAAATTTACTTCACATAGAGGAAAACATTATATGGAGGAACATTACATAGAAGTTTCACTGAGTATGTTTTAAATAAAAAGACCATACAATTTTTCAATTTTACCTACAGCTCAGATCCATTTCTACTGTCAAACTCTACCAACCATCAAGCAAACATGGTATACTTGGGAACAAAAGATCGAGAAATGGTTACTATTTTTTAAATCACAAGTGCCAAATCTGTAAAATTCTTTTATTTTACCTAATACTATCAATCAATGTGAACACTTGGGATGAAACACAGCGATTGTTCATTGGTACCTGTCGTACATTATGGTAAATATCCTGAAGTGTGGGGGATACGCCGGAGGTGGGGTTGGGTCCGTTTACAAGTGGATATTCTATATTTTTGTATATATTTTCATAATTATCAATCTTACCAAAAATTATGGTCTAAGCAAAATTTTCTACAAAAAAAAGTTCCTATAATGTTTTGTCGTAAAACTAACCCTTTTAAAGTTATATACTTGCAAAGTTCTTGCTTTTGTTCACAAGGGCTCTTTTTAGTGATTTCTGTTATAAAAATTATGTGAGTAGCCCAGTTACAAAAGCCACTAACTGCATGATAAGCAAAACTAAGATAATCACGAAAAATTCGTCCCATCCAAACTATTAATGTTGAAGACTTTATTTCTTTGTTAAAAATAGGTAAAGAAATAATTAATTAAATGGTAATGGTAATGGTTGAAATCTGTGATTATGTTTTATACGTTAAAAACATAAAGAAAATATTGTCTTAGCGGTTTTTCACCCGATTTACACAGTTAACAGGTTTAAGAAACGTATCGATCCTATCTGGAAACAACATTTGGTTGCAAAACCTGATTTCTGGTGATAAGTTAGGAATGAGAGAAGGATGGAATTTAATTATTGCGAATATAAACAGGATACGTTTTATTTCAATGAGAAGTCCGAAAATTCTACAAAATTGGCATATAAAAATACAAAAGTAACATTATTTTAGCAGAGAAAACTGTCTTATTTAACGTCAAAAAGAGAACAAGCATGAATGTTTAACATTAGTTGTGTTTTTAACTACACCATTGTGCTTTTAGCAACAAAAAAAATTCTAGAAATTGGCTGAAAATTGCTTGAAAGTGACATTGACTTCAATACTGTTCCTGAACTCAAAATTGCTTCCTGTTTCTTCCTTTCTGAGGGTTGGCAGCAGCAATGGCAACTCTAGGAGTGCCTTCCTGCTCGTCGAACACCTTGGTGTAGAATTTGAGTTTGTCGTTGGTTACCCAGTCTTCACCAAAGCGGAGCTCCTAAACCTTTTTGATGTCTCCAAGTTTGGCTTGGAGCTGTCTCCAAGTTTGGCAACTGCTGTGATTGGTGTTGGGACGTTCGCTTGTTTGAAATCCCCCCCCCCCCTCTTCAGGATGCTCTTCCCCTCTCCAGCTTCAAAATTGTAGAAGGGCTTTCCATGAACCAGACAAATCTTGTTGTAGCCTTTCATAAACACCAATTTTTTGTTTTTGTTTTTGGAATATGGAAATACCAGTTTTCCAATAACTTTCATTGAGTCTTCCACATGTTCCTTTTACTCTTTAACCGGACATTCATTTTCTCCTAGACCTATCACCATTGTAAATTTCTCAATGTGCTGAATGTATACAAAGGAGTTTTCAATGATGTTCAACTTGCAAAGTTGTCTTTCAATGTCACAAAACTCTGTCAGGTAGGATGAATGAGTGGTCATCTATTAGAAATCACAGTTCTATTTCTTCTAGATTGTCCAGAGCTTCGAAAACAAATCAGTGACATAGCATGCTAATCATCAATCTGCTTTTTTCTGACCCCAATATTTGCCGCAAAACAACCGAAGTTTTTTGCCTCCTTCAAAGTTTAGGTGAGTTAGTCTGTGGTGAACCATCGACACTACGGTTCCTTTGGCATATTCATGTTCTAACCAAATGTACAAAAACAATGTGTTGGTGTTCTGGGAGGTCTCTGAGAAGCCTTGGCAGACCGTAAAGTTACAAAGGTACATTTGACAGGAATAACAGGCCGCTTGGTCTGGCACCTTTGGAAGTACTAGATTCTTTTGACAATCATAGCGGAGAGTTAATTCACCCTCTCCCTCTGTCTCTTCTTTCTTTTTTTCCCCTCCAGTTTTGTGTAGAGCACGTCAGCTACCACTAATCGTAACAACCTGAAAGGTAGATTTGAATGTCTAGTTAGTAAGTCTGATGTCAGTTGCCGTGCTCTGCATTCGGACATGACACAGTGACTGCTATAGCTGTTTAACGTAGTGGATTTTGCAGACTTTGCACCTGAAGTCAACTTGCAGCTAGCAGCTTTTGGAACCGAACATGATTTTATGGTCCACATATAAATTACATAACTCAATATAAATTGAAAAATAATGTTTACTTTGAACTTAGAGGGACAACTAAACTGTGTTTTTGATGGTGTCAATGATGTCAATGATGAAGGACACGTTCAATGTTTGGCGAGGAGATCCAATGATTATGGAATAGGGGAAAGCCCCAAAATTCCTAAAATTGCTAACAGCAATGACTGTTTTGCAATGAATTGTTCTGATGCTTTTCCTAACAACTGCCTTGGTTAATCAGGATTTGGAAAGTCCCAAGCTCTCATATTAAACCTTATCTTACAGTTTCAATTATTATTGTTTTCACAAATGCACTGAGAATCAATAATGGATAGGAATTTCCTACAAAAAAGGTCCTATAAATTTTTGTAATCTGATTAATACTTTTAAGTGATACCTTGTATGAAAATCGGTAATTAAAAAATATTTAATTTTTGGAGAGTGATCTTTCATTTAAAGAAAATTAACCCGATTACACAAATTTTATGCGTTCAATCACCGACGTAGAATTTCTGTTCTTTGTGCTTATCCTCAAGTTCCTCATCTTCTAGGGGGAAGGCCATTGGTGCATGTTTCTTGACAACTGGCACAGATTGATGTGCATCATACACCAACTTTATGATATCTGCATTGTAGCCCTACCTTGTATTACATTGGGTTACTGGCGTAGTAATGTAAAGAGCAATTAGCCTCACACAAGGTGCTGCAGCATGTTCCCAAAGATGCATTTGCACATTATTCGTAACATAAAATAAGCATCAAAAGAAAATTTAAACAGAACATTTTCATGTCACTGTCATAAAGTAAAAAATATTTAAAAAATGACGAATTTGAATATATTTTGAGAAATAATGAAAATTATATATGAAAAGTAGTGAAACCACATATTAAAAAAAACCTGTAATTCTTTGTTAAATGATAGCTTTTTAATTTTTTTTTGCCATATCCAAAACTACATATTGTTTGAAAATGTTTAAAACAATCCGATATTTAAATTAACAATTGTAGAAAAAGAGATGGAGGGGGTAGGGGAAATTGCGTTCACACATCAGTGGGACTTAATGGGTTAAATACACCACAATGAGACACACAAACTAATATAACCAGCACTTTGCACTTAAGCTTCCATATGAAGTCATGTTTACCAGTCACACAGCAGGATCTAGAAATAAGTACGAAAGGGAGAGATTTCAGTTTGGACTCCCTCCTACTGTAAATATTTTTTAATTGAAAAAATAAACAACATGAAATTAAAAAAATAAATAAATAAAAATAAAAAGAAGAAGAACAAGAAAGACACGTACTGATCAAGGTAGTACTCCTTTGGATGTGATATGTGTGTATGTGATAATTGTTTTGAATAAGTAATTATATATTATTAGAATGTTGGTTGGAAGGGTGAGGGAGTGGTGGTGGAGTGACCTCCATTCTTTAGAAAAAGTTTCCATTTGTGAATATAAAATTTTGATAATTCGTAGGACCTACTTTTTAATCACTTACATGCAACTGAAAAAATTGATATTACAGAAATAGCAAATATATTTAACAAGACCATTTCATTTTTTAGATAATGTAGTTAAACTATTAAATTTACACAATATATAAGGCATTATTACCTATATGCATGCTTCCACTTCATTTTGTCTTCCTCATCTTTTATTGTTTCAGGATCAACGCGTCGTGCTACTTGGTCCCCTAGGCCTGCAAGCAACAACTGGCGCAGTAATCTGGCCTGCTCATCAGAAGGCGGAGGCATCTGAGGATCCACCACCAGGTCAAGGCCTGGAATTGCTGAATTTATTTCAGCAGTCAGCTGGAGGCGGAGCTTCCTTACTTCCACCACTGCCTTAAGCCTCAAAGCATGCTTCTCACAAAAGCTTTCCAGAGCCCCAAAAGTGCCAGCATGCTCAGCAGCACCCACTGCACGCATTAACACCATAGGATCTCCTAAAATCCAACCATTAACAAACACATGTTTTGAAACCATTTTTCTTATGTGACAATACACTCAGAAAGTGCATAATTCATTTATGGATGCTTGATGCATGTTGCATCATGAATAATGAAATGTTTTAAACATTTTATTTACAAAACAGATTTGAAGACTACTTTACTCTTAGCATTTGTATATCATTAATCATTTACAAGAGAGTGAAAATAACCTATTCTCATAAACGATAAAAGGTATGATACAAGAGAAGAGACTCATCTGCTCTATGAGAGAAAGGACTAACTTGTTGCTTTAATTAGTAATCTTTGTAACTCCAGTTTTCGACAATTTGTAGATATTACCATCATCTGCTGGCTAAGAAATTCCTAGTTGGAGATACGTCAATTCATTTTATACACAACAAGAATCTTGACAGTTCCTGGACTTCTTGTAACTAAAAAAAACCTACCCCTATTACTGAATAAATATTTTCATTGATATGATCCATGTGAGTGGAATGTTTATTAAGTGTGTTCTGGTACCAAAACCACCAACAAAACTTTGATGCTGCACCTTCTCCCTCCCAGCCCAGGGGACCCCACTGCCTGATTGACCAATCACCCAGCCAACTGGCAAACTGGTGGGGAACCTGTCTCTACATCCAACTCGTGCACAATCCATCTCCACACATTTTGCTCTGAGGAAGGTCACAGAATGGCAGCCAAAACGTTGACACCTGGCCAAAGGATGCGGTGTCTCCTGGACAGCCAAATACTCTGGACACAAAGCCTATGCTCTCATCTGGTTTAAGCAATTGTTTACGGAGCTGGAGAGAAAAGTCATTGAGTAAGGTGGCTGCTTAATAAGGTTATGAAAACATATAAGAAGACATCCAGGTTCATTTTACAACTTGCAATGAAGTCATAACACTGGTTGCAAGTAGAGATGAGCTTAACAGCTTTTCTTCAATAACTGTTATTGGATTAACAGTGGACTCATAACAGTTATTAATAACTGTTGAAAGAAAAATAACACATCCATGATCCGCAACCTAACATGGCTGTCTGCTAAGAGTTAAACTATGCAAAACGAATAATGCTGGTTGCACCGTAACGCTTGGGCAGCTATCTCACGGCGGTTGCTTGCACTACTTCCCCAAACATGTTTGGGCAGAGACAGAGAAACAGCTGATATGAACGAGACTTGATAAACTGCCAAGGAAGAATAGTAGTTAATGTGATGAGTAGCAAATGTGTATAGAATATTATTAAAATAACAGTGATTCGTGATCAGATTGCAAATATTCTTTCAAATATGCAACATGTTCACAGTGAAGTGATGAGTGCCAAAAATAATGAGAAGTATAAACTGTGTTTTGCTTACCTACAGCTTAAGTGGTAATGACTGTTGAATATCAAATATCATAATGCGAGTTATTTGACCGTACCACATTGTATTGTATCGGACTTAGGGAAATATTAGTGGATCTCACATAAGCTGTAATGGGACAGAAAAAAGTTAACAAGCATATTGGACAGATTTACTTTAAAGGACAAACTTCTTACGGCCGTATTCTCAATCATGGATTACTTCGAAAATAATCTGTGAATCAAGGAATTCGCGGATTAGGTTAACACTCGGATAACTCTCTGTTCTCATTCACAAACCGCTGTCATCAGAGAATTGGCGAATTCGAGGTTACCCTTGGCCAGAATGTTACAGTTAATATGATTGGCTGTAGAGTATTTCTCGTGGTTCTGTTTGTAAACATTAGTAATAGTTCCACTTCAAACGCGATCTCCAATGTCATATCACTTCCCGCACTGAGTTATGTATCCAGGGCCAACCAATCCAACATTTCTATTTAAGAAATTGATATTTTCACAATTGTCATTGACAAATACGCGAATACTGTTGTAAGCAAAGTTACAAAAGCAAAAAAGAAGCATCACATAACCTGCAAACGAATTTCAACGCAGTAAGTATTGTTCAGCAGTTTAAGAACAACTATAAAGGCATGAAAAGAATGGTTTAAAAAGGCAGACGTGATAATAAAGTTCCTATTAACAATGATAGAAGCAACTACAACACTGTACTTAATTGGATGGGAAAATTTCTGCATTCATCCGCCCGAAGAACGTACTGCATGTGACTGATTTGGGATATGAAAAGGCAGTTAATATGACTCAAAGTAAGTGTTTTTGTCTTTATTTACCTTGCAAGTTGTGTATTTAATTTTCAAAACAACAGTATTGGCTCTATACCAAGAGTTTTACAAATATTTTTGAATGATATTTTGTGTTCTGGCGAAGGGCTACATGCAAAAGTTATTTCAGTAGTTTTTAGTGCAACTAACAAAATAAGTTCACCTTATTGGAAGTCAAGACTATTTTCAAGAAACTTGTACGAAATGGTTGCCGCGAAAGCTTGAAGTAGTTCAGGTTTGGCCCAATAGATTGGAGTACTATGAATATCAACTGATAACAGCCAATAACAGGATACATGAAGTAACTGTTATTTCGCATAACAGTTACTAAAAGTTAACTGTTAAGAAATAACAGTTAACTGTTAAGGGCACATCCCTACTTGCAATATTAAATGATTTTCATTACTACTTATATATATTTTTAATTACAGATAATCTAAAAACTTCTAGAAGCTTATGCACACATGCATTTAAATAATTCCTATACAAAATCATTTAATTCACTTGGTATTTGCACCCTTCTTTTTCATACCCTTGTTTTTCCTCCATTCGTGGACTCGATTCCCACCTGGCTTGAAGCAGCATTTCATAGTGAGGAATTTCAGAGCATGCATGAAAATAATTTATTGTTATCGGACATAAGTTAATTACTGTGTAAGATAAGCATCTCGCTAATCTTTACTACACCCTCCTGCAGAGAGGTAATGAATAAACCATTATATCCACCTGCTACTGCTTGTTATGTTACGGATCAACACCAAAAAGGATCCCCCTGATAAGATGGTAGAAAGTTCCCCTCAACCAAATTACATATGAGTGGTTACATTATAATTCTCACAATTATAGTGTAACCACTCATATGTAATTTGGTTGAGGGGAACTTTTTACCATCTTATCCGGGGGGACCCTTTGTCACACAGTTGCAATTGTCTACAAGTGCCTGCTATTGCTATTGGAGGTGCTTGGTCGCTGACTGCACAGCCAGGCAATCTATAAAAGACGACTGCATACTTGTGTCTTGTAGGCAAAGCAATTAGTTCTATGAAAAAATTGTCTTTAATGGAGGTGACCATTTATTCAAGGTGGCTGTTTCAATAGGTTTCATTTATATTTATAGTTAGTGAAATTTTGTTTGTTTGAATACAAGCATGTTTAACAGGTTGCAGCTACCACTGGCAAAAGTGTATTTCATAAATACTCAGAAAAGGACAACTAGAAATATTTTGTGTAAAAGTTACAAGATAAAAGACAACTTTTATAAAATGGTAACAGCCATAATCACTTACCCAATAAAAGAGAGTTGCCTGTACCAGCCCACATTCTTCTAAATGCAGCAGTTTCTTTATTTCCAGCTGCATCCATAAGAACTTCTGGCACAGCAAGAGCTGCCACCATACATATTGTATAAGCCAATAAATCTTGTTGATGACTCAGAGCAAGCATTTTGGCAAAACGAGGAGCTACTGGAAATGTAGCCATAGATTGCCCAAGAGATGTAATTCGTGCAGCCCAGTCATCTGTCAAGAATAGTCTTAATTCATAATTTGAACTGTCAACAATGGGGTTCCATTTCTTATTACATCAAAATACAATTCACGATTACATCCTAATCAATATTCAATTGAACTTGCTTTTCATTAAACACAAGGACAAGTTGAAATCAAATAAATATAAATTTAATGTACATTTTACAAAAATCTACTTTGAATGAATCTACATTACTGCAATGTCAAATAAAGAACTAAAAACAAATACAAATTGAATGATTGCTCCTCAGTCAGACATCAGGCCACCAGTGTTATATACCTTCATTGCTCCCCTCTGTTCGCCGCAAGGCCCCTAAAAGAATGAGCCTCTTCTCAGAGGCTTGCAGCTGCTCCTGTCCAGGAGGTGAAGGAAACGGGAAGTTAATCACTCTGTGGATGCCCATCGACTTCATTTGCAGCACCAAATCATCTACAGGCTTTCGTTGCATTTCTGGTATGGAATATTCTTCAAATTGATCATTGAACACAGCTGATGAATAAAGCCTACACAAAATGAATCATATTTTATACTCATATTGGCAATCATGTCTTCTAAAAACTTATAAACAATGGTAAGTATGAAAAACAGGTTAAATAAAGGGATTAAAAGAAATAAAAGAAGATGCTACATGGTATTAATTTTTGTTCTTCAAATGCAGGCAGCTGGCATCATGTTTTTGAGTAATTTTGATATTTTGCGTAGTATAGTATTTAACAGATATTTTGAATGTAACAGTCAATGAGCGACGAATATGACAATAAGTGTATCATTGGATTTGTCTTTTTACCCTCATCATCAGAGATTAATAAAATATGTATACATACTGTGTGTGTGTGTAACATATAACATATGTGTTATAATATATATATATATATATATATATATATATATATATATATATATATACACACATACATACATACATACATACATACATATACATACATACATTTTAAAAAAAATATATATGTATACATTTTTTTTTAAAATCTATAGCGGGTCTTTGGTGTTCAAATGAAACCTAGACAGACAAGATGATAGGAGCACAGTCTGGCATTTTGAAATGAGTGTGCCAAAGACACTTTTGTACGAGTTGCATTTATTATTTTCATGTATGAATTCATGAGAATTTACAAGGGATCATTCTTAAAATGCAAAATGGCAACCTTGTTAATTCATATTGCCCCAGTGTTTTGTTTATTTTCAGTGCCCAGTGTGTGCACTGTTTTACACGGCCACTTCTTTGTGATATGCATATGGCATAGTCTACTCAAAAAAAATGTTGTCTAACATACAACAATATCTGTATCATTGGATTTGTCTTTTTATGCTTGTTCATGATAGATCAAAAAAAATGTTAACATTTATTTTTGTTCAGCAAGTCTTTGGCATTCAAATGAAATGCCTAACCTAATACTTTCCAATAAACAGTGAAGGAAAACACGTTTCCATGCACGAGTGCAGAAAAATCTTTTTAACATATTTTGGAAAACTGCCGTGATTTCATTCAAAATTATGGTAAAAAAAAATTTTTTTTTCTAAACTGTACATGATGTGATTTAAATATCTAATATTTAATAACATTTTACATTCACAAAGGAATTTTTAAATTCAAAATTAAGGGAGCAGGACAAAAAAGTTTGATAAAGTTTGATAAAAAAGTTGAACGTCTGTCCACAGCCAGGACAGACACACCAAAAATTAACCTTTCTGGTGTCAGGGACCCCACAACATGTATTTCCATCATAAACTGAACACCAATTTTTTGCTTTATAACAACTTTGTCATACTATGCAAGAAAGTAAATACAGAGAACTGTTCAACAACAATGGGGATGTTTTAATAACAATGCACAAAGAAATACAAAATAGTTTCTTCAAAGTAGGAAAAATACACCAAATGTAGGACAGGAACCCTTCTGAAATACTATACTTGCAAAAACTTGCAAATACTTGCAAAACAAATACATAAAATATCATAAGATGCATTTCAAAAACGTAATATTTTCAACGAAACAGTACAGTATTGCAAGCATTATTTTAACCCATTAATGCCCAAGTTTTTTTTCTTGAAATTTTTCTTTAATATTTTAAATGTAAATTTTATTGTTGCAAAATGACATTACATGAAACTTTGGAAAAGTTACATTGTTCATTTTTCAGAATTTTGGTGCCCCATTAATGGGGCAATGGGCATGGACGGGAAGAGTATTTTTATTTTGTAAAAATAACAGAAAATGCTGTAAAAATGTTATTAAAATGAAAGTTTTATTATATAGAATTAGAGAAAGGACATTCAAATATGTTTTAAAAAGAAAAAGCCAGAAATAAACTAACGGGCTATTCTGTTTGGAACTTTTGGAAGCAATTCAAATGACATCCAACAATGCACTTCATGCATTTTCTTAAATGTACTTTTGTGACAATTTGCGCACCGTATCTGTGTTTCATTTTTAATAAGATAGTGATTTAACCCATCCAAATGCACATCAATTGGCACCCTCTTCTTGCATGACTGTGGAGTTCTTCCTTGCCAAGGACGAATTTCAGTGTAATTTGCGAGGTATGTCTGCACGATCTGTCGAGTAAATGCAAGTAAATCAATATAATTTCCCTTCTCTTTACGAGACATTCTATACACTTGCCATGCGTTATTAACTGTGACATTCAATAAGAAGTTAATCAGAGCCCAGTACCATCTTTTATTCTAAATATGAATTCTGTAGGCAGCAATATTTTGATCCATACGATCAACTCTGTCCATATACAAATTGTACTTTTCAATACATGCTGGTTGTTGGATCATGATCTTTTCCTTCTCAGCTACACTCCATCTCTTTGCTTGACATAGTGGTTGAATCCTGCCACTTGTTGACACAACAGTAACGACAGAATTGTCACGATACCTTACAAGAGTGATACCAGAATCGGTTACTTGATCATAACTTCCTCGGGGCATTTTCTTCAATTGATCAGGCATGATAAGAGGTGCTTTGCAAGTGTGATTTGCGTGAATTGTCTCTGTAGCATCATAACCAATTTCCTTAAGCCGTGTAAAAAGCTGGAGAGACGTAAAAGAATTATCCATAAAAAGATGGCATGACTTTCCCTGAGGCAGTTCTGATAACAAATCCATCACTACTGGCCCTCCTCCTCCCAGTTCTGGAATCTGATTGCAAGTCAAGGCTCCCTGATAAGGTTCTCCTTGAATTATATAGCCCAGGCGAGTACACAAACACCACACCTTGTATCCGAATCTTATCTGTTTTCCTTGGATACATTGTTTAGTGCTGTGCCTACCATAAAATGGCATCATGGCCTCCTCAATACTTAGATATTCTTCTTCAAAGAAGAAAGCTAGCCAGCGTTCATCTAGCATAGACCAAAGAGGTCTTACTTTACAAAATTTGTCTTTTTTGTCAAGGATTCCATTGTTGGACACATGAAAATAATGTAGAATCTCCTCAAATCTATTTCGAGACATTGCTTTTGAAACTGCAAGATTGTGACTGTCAGTTGCAGTTTACCAGTACATTCTTCTTCACAGTACCACACAGTATCCACTCAAGAAGAATTGCAAGAAACATGCGAATCTCATTTTCACTAACACTGAAATTTTTGTTTCCCTTCTCTTTTGCATAGTTATTGGTAGAATTTGTAATAAATGTTATAATTTCATCATTGATAAATTGTTCAAAAATCTCACAAGCAGAATTATTCTCTGAATAAGTAAGACTTCCCAGACATGCTCGTGATGACGAGAGATATCAGTTTTCCTCCAACTGAATTCAACTGAAGACCATTTTCATTTTGGATTATCTGAATGAAAAATTTCATTTTCAGAACTTTCTAAATGTATTTCTTCCCCTGAGTCTGCATGGCCAACTCTTTCTTTAGTTATTGCTTCATCGTTTTTTTCTTTTGGCACTACAAGTGGCAGTTCCTCTCAGCTTATTTCCAGAGAGATAATTTATGTCAACTGAAGGGAAGTCTTCATCGTCACTATCACCTTCCCTTTGATCAGCACTTTCAGGAGGTTCAACGTATATAGCATCTTCTATTAACTGCTCATCTTCTTCTAACAAGCTTGTGATTTCATTAACAGTCAACCTAAATGCAGAATATATGACCATAATGATACTCTCCCCATTCATGCCCATTGCCCCATTGATGCTCATTGATGGGGCATCTATATTAAATTCAAAATATGGATATTTATATCATAAAAATAAGGTTAATATTCGTTAAAAGCATCTTTTAGAATAATATTGATTTATGTAAGATCCAATAAAATACACAATAGAATACAGAAATAACGTACCTCTCAGAGCACGACATAATGACAGAAAATTCCACAGAAGCTCAACACTAAATCTCAGCAGTTAAATGGCTATCAGATGAAACATGTTGTTGGACTAATCAACAATGCCAACTCTTAAATTTAAAAATGAAAGCTCTCAGAAATTACTACTCACAACAAAAATATAAATACTTTTAATGACCACTCCAATAATAGGGCAATGGGCAATAATGGGTTAATATTGAACACAAATTTTTTATACAAACCTGTAGCAGTGACCTGGACCTGTTCGACCTGCACGGCCTGCTCTCTGATTGGCAGAGGCTTTGCTAGTCCACGTAACTATAAATGCTGAAACTCCAGTAGTTTTGTCGTATCGACGCCTCTTTTCTTTGCCGCAATCCACAACGTAACGTACACTTGGAATGGTCAGAGAAGTTTCAGCTACGTTAGTGGCGACCACACACAATCTGCTTCCTGGAGGCGGAGGCTCGAACACCTGAATGTTGCAATTGTATTTGTCACGTCATTCCACATTAATCCTTAGGTGCACTACTATGGGATTCTTGGTGTATAACTTATGATATTAAAAAGTTAGTTTCTGAGTTATTGTATTATACAAATCAAAACATTAAACACTATTAATAATTATTGCTTTACTATATATTTATATATACTTTACTATATATTTATATTACTTTGAAATCCTTCTTCGAAGTAATATTATACCTATTGTAAATTATGTTTTGGCTTTTATATATGTATTGTAATAGAAAATATGTTAGATTTATTAATTTGTCTCTTTTCATTTGTATTTCATCGAGTACAGTACTATAAAGTTTCTTTCTTTTCTTTTATGTAATTAGTTCTAATGTATGTTATCTCTATAAAAATTGTTTCCTTTTTTTTCAATTTATATTTTATTTCTTTACAAGTGTACTACCTTTAGTGATATTATCTACATAATGCGTTTTTCGGGTTCGCGCACAGGCTTTGGCCTCAGCGAGGTGCGGGATATATGTATTGTAAACCTTATGCATATATATGTATTTTTGCATTTGTATCTGTATATACGACCTGAATAAACTACTACTACTACTACTACTATAATGTATCTTTGGTACAGAAAGATTAGTGGATGATTTTTTAAAAATATTTATTAAAATATCATATTGTCATAAGTAATGAAAATACTTTGTTTCAAGTAACTACATGATTTGCGTTTGGAACACATGAAACTTGTAACTTAACTGTGATCTTTGTAATTATTAGACTAATACTGCAAAGAGTTGAAAATAACCACCAAGCCGAAAATAATTTCATAAATTAATGTATACATTATTATTTTTTCTCTCATCTATAATTTTACTTCATTCACCTAGCCTATACATAGTAAAGCCCTATACTTAACACCACCATTGTGTTTAAAATCTTTTGAAGACAGTAAAGAATGTGCAGAGTACTAAGTAATGTGTCATTTCACATAAAAATATTCGCAAGCAATGAGGTTTTTTTCCCCTTAAATAAAGAATGTGCTATTTGAAACTACACAAATTCTTTTAACCCACCCACCTTCAGAATAATGTCAAAAAGGCAAGAATTCATCCTCTGGTTTGTCATACAGTTTTATATTCTTTGGCTGTTTGGTCTGTAATGTCTACTACAAAACTTTAGTTCTAAAATCCTAACAGATTTCATTTAACAAACAAATCTGTCATTAACTTTATACATTTGCAACCAGCACCACTTTCTTTACCATTCTTTGCTACACAAGAAGAAAAAATTTGGAACAGTTTTTGAGAAAATATTGTTTAAAAATTGTCTATTACTCACACAAAATGACACACAAACTATTCATATCTTCAAAACTAGTGCAGCTAGAAAAGCACATACTTTCCCGCGTTATTGAAAACTGCTATGTACTATTGAAATATTGCAATTTCTGCGCTACTAACATCTTGGCTATCATCTTGAAAATGTCCAATTCAACCAAGAAGTGAACAACTCACTCTTTCCATCAGCAGTGTTGTCACAACTATGTGAATTCTATAACTGCATAAAAATATAATACAAAAGTTTTCTAAATTTGTATTGGGAAAAAAAGTCTGGACAATATAGAAATGCATTTCACAGGGCCATGATTAGAGAAAAGTATTCTACAACCATGCAACACATACTTTACTCATAACAAGGTACAGAATTTGACTGCAAAACTAAATATTTTCATGCAAATATAAATTTGACAATTATAACTCCTTTTGATACTGCTATGTCGAGTCACAACAATGACATGTAATTCACAGAAATTCACAACAGCAAAACGGAATTCCATTGTTGCATTCCCTACATTGTCAATACTCCCTTAAAGAGCAAGATTTCTAAAAGATTAATGTGTAAATGTATAGCAAAAGGTAAGAAATGAAAAAGGGAATAATATACAAAATTGCATATTATAATTTACAATGCATCCAGCCGTCTGAAGTGCAGTAAATTTGCAGCAGGCTATTATGTTTGACATGAAATTATAGAAAAACTACTTGTATTTTCAACAAATTAAGGATGATCTTACTTGAAGATGTATTTTTGAAAAATACATTTCATTGAGAAAACCAGCCAGAAAACCATTTCTTTGACTTTTTCTCAATTTTTTGGGTTCCTAATGATAGAAAGGAAATATTAATTTTAGAATGTTAAAGAACACAAAAACCTTGTCCCAAATCGCGATTTTCATTTTAAAAAATTGTAGCTGTTTATAAGAAAATGGAGTTGTGCAACTAAAAATGCAAAATTTGAACCTCTTTTCACAGAAAATTTTTTGGTTTTCAAAAAACTTCATTTAAAAGTCATTTGAAGCACTTGCACTCACAAATATTATAATGTTTATAAATTGCTAGTAATGTGCTTATTAGAGATTTGAGAGATCTTTCAAAAAAATTACATTTGTGTAGTTTTTGAGGAAGAAAAATAAAAGTCATATTAAAGAGTACAATTAGCACTTACCCGTTTATTATCCGTTTCAATACTTTGAAGAAAAAATTTAGAGCCATTTATCAGAAAATGGTGTTTGAGCATTTCTGAAAATGTGGAATTTTGAGCTACGTTTCAGAGTAAACAGTTGAGTTTTAAAGAAACTTAACTTGACATTATTTAAAGCACAAGTACTCATTTATATAATAATGTCAACAAATCGCCGCTAATGTAAATATTATAGCAATTTTTGAAAGAACAAAATAATAAAGCAATATGGTGTTTATGTTATCTAATAGAGTACATTTATCACTATCTCTACCAAAAGTTTAAAGAAAAATTATAGAGCCATTTCTTAAAAAATCTTGTTTTTGTATTTAAAAAAAAAATTGCACATATTGCACACAACATTGCGCCGAAAACTACTTATATTTTCAAAAAAATGTATACGACCTCACTCTGAAGAACAAATTTTATTTGAAGGAAAAATCTCTGCAATTTTGTAGTTGTAGGAAGAGGCCAAATAAAATTCGAACTTTCGCAATTTTCGAAAATTCATAAATTTTGAAAATGTCCCATGGGCTTCATGTTAAGTACCCCCCAAAATGAAAATATCAGTTTCAAATTCAAAGGGACCACAAGAACAGCCAGATCAATCAAGAAGTATCAATTTTAGAGAAAATCGGCTGAATGGTTTAGTTGCTAGCGTTGTTGACTGACTGACCGATGGACAGGCGGACCTAGGACACAGGAGGGCCAGCAAGAAAAATAACAATGAAATATTTGAAGATGAGGATAGCAGTAATAAAAATGATGATGATTAAAAAGGAACTATGAAAACCCCGGCAGATGTTGTTCTGTCCTTCATCTCCCTCTTTCCCCCTTTTCACTGTCTCTCTTTTTCCTCCCTCCCTCAGCCTGTAACTGTCTGTCTCTGCTGCTCTCTGTCCCTCTCCTTCACATTTAATTGCAGATTCTACACATCTCTGAGCAGGTGAGGTAATATCGGGAAGTGCCAGACCAGCATAAATGTAATATAGAATATTCAAGAAGGTTTCATCCTGAAGATTATGGTGTGAGAAACGTTGCTTTGAGGCCTTTGGTCTCAAAATTTTAGTTTTTAAAGCCATAGAACGCATTGTTTAGGATTTATTTAATGATATAGATTCAAAATCCTACCGAATGTGTTGAAGGTAGCATTTTATGTACATATTTAGTTTTGTTCTACAGCGCCATGTAGTGGAGTTACAACATTTAACACTAGAACGCCCAGCGGAGTCGTTTTGACTCCGAGCCTTCAACGATTTTTCTGAAGAGGAAATATTGCAAATATAATTATCTACTAGTGAGAACCCGTGCGATTAAATCGCACGGTTAGTCAAATAACCAAACTGTTTTCTGCTTAAATTCTTTTTTTGTATTCCAGCATTATAAACGACCTAACCTCACTAAGATCACTAACCTCTCATATTTCAAGATTTCTATTCAATGTAGAAAATCACGTTCACGTGCTTACACAACCTACACTAAATTGAAACAAACAAAAATGCTTGAGATTGCATTTCCCGCCACCGTCCGAGTGTAATTTTCTTCCGATAGATCGCGCGGCAATCAGATATTACAGATCCCGAATTACTACTTTTTTTAATATTTAGGTATTTTTAACGCCCTTTTTCAATACGAATGTCCCATGTGCAGGTGAAAAGAAACACGATTTTTCAATCCATTGCTTCTTTATACAGATCGGTTTCGTATGTCACCCAATTTATTGAAAAGACCAAACAGCCCTTTGAGAAATAATATATAAGATGTTTGTATAATAATATTAAAATATAATTATTTAGTATATAATGGAATTATTATGCCACAATTTCAATATATTTTAAACAATTCTTGTCTATTCTGTTCTGCAGAATGAAAGTTAAAGAAACTTCTTGGACGAATGGGAAAGCAAACTGACAACATAATATATTGAATAGTAAACCTTTTATCTATTAATACTATTTTTCCAACAATAACAATAAAAATGTTATAACTTTTAATTTTTCGTAATACAAATTTCACATGTGACAGAAAAATAGCTTTCCATTATGCCTCGCATAAACAACAACTTATTTATACTAATTATTTGATTTAAATAATATTTAATATAAACCAACATACAAGTTACAAATTTGTGTTTGCTTTGCAGCGATAAAAACTTGATGTCTCTTTCATGATGGACAGGTTATAAATGGCACTTAGTTATGGTTCGGGTTGTATTTACTTTCTACATTACCGACTTTACTATTCATACAGTACAAAATACGTCCATTTGTAAGATTCACTTTCAATGACTAGTACATGCCACAGTTTTCAAGCACATTTGGTAGAATATTATTCAGATGTTTGATGAACACCTGCCGTATTCTGATGCGTAGTTCACAGCTACATTTTTCAAGAGGCTTCCCTCGGTTTTCAATACTTCCCCAATATTTCCAATGGATGAAAAACAAATTGACACACATCTTTTTAGTGATCATGCCCCATAAGTCACAATTGTTTGCTGCTTTCATTTGGTCTGTATGCCGTAAAATGTATAAATACATCGAGTTTGAAAGGAAAATGCTGGAGTACCAACTCTGTTCATCTGACATAATACGTCTACAGTTTGTAAATATATCACTTCATATTTAAAAAAAAAAAAATTCAGATAAAATAAGTGAAATTAGCTTTTATCTCTTCTCAAAACTCTTTTATTAATTGGAAAAACATGATTCATGACACAAGAGTGAATAAAAAATTAAGTATTTCTGACCACATCATTGCCATCTGGAGTACAAATTACCCTCCTGTACACTAAATATCACTTCTAAACTCGGAACATTTCCCTTTATATAAATAAGAAGAAGAAGAAATATTTTTTTCTTTGAATCTTCATATGATAACAATCCTTTTCTTTCAACTGACTTAATTTGATTTTTAAAACAATGATGTTTTTGCTGTGCCATGGCGAAACATCTCACGATTCAAGACTTTACATGTATTGAACAAGAAGACATGAAAGCTGCAAAATGGAAGAAATGCTTGCATATTTATTAAGTAGGTTTCTCATATACTAGGAGACACACGAAACATTTTTCAGCGTTGAAATATATGAAACAGAACCTCAAGATCGGGTCAGTATCTAAGGAGCCAAAATGAAGCCTCGTGGGTGTTCTAGGTAAATTTGATAATTTTTCATGAAATATGTATATTACACGATTCAGTTTTTAACATACTGCAAATAATTGAAATTGATGAAAAGTCACGAAATCACAAAATTCGATCTTCAAAAACAAAGAAGTTACAAGGATATAAAGAGCCCTAGGAATCAAAATGACGTACTAGTGTTAACGGCCCATAAACCTTCTTGGTGAAAAAACAAATAGAAGGGACAACTTTCATGGAAATTGGTCTCACAGTTTTGGGAGTTTAGCTCTCATATACAGGGTGAGTCACGTAACTTTAGCACCTCCTGTAACTTTTGAACGGTTGAAGATATTGCAATGCAGTTTTCACGGAAGTGAATGAGGGAATGGGGCTAATTGATATGTGTATTGATTTCTCTTTTATCACTTTTATTTTACGAGATATTTGAGGTAACTTTGTTTTTTCAAATGGGACTATACATATTTTTTCAGTCTATCATGACAAGCGTAAAAAGACAAATCCAAAGATATAAATATTGTCATATGTTAGATAAGCATTTTTTTGAGTAATTGCGATTTTTTTGCGACTAGTGTTTAACGGATATTTCCATTGTAACTGTCAGCCCCACAAGGTCACGCAGCGCTCCCCCAGCAAACGCGGGGTCGGGAAAGGGAAGGGATTTAAGTACTTGAGGATACGAAAAATATTCACAAAACTGTTGCACTTTTTCCTGAACTCTCCTTTTCATCTTAATCCATTTTCAGTAATTTGGGTTTCTTAGGGATTGAAAATACGGATTTGTCTTAAGTAGTATTTATTGAAATAAGATTATTTCTATCCCTAAGTTATTATTATATTCGTATGAACATTGAAATTGTTTGCTCAAAATATACAATATATTTTTGTACAGTTTTAATTATTTATTCTTATTGTGCTTTGTTTCAAGATCCCATTACTACGTATCTTATGAAATCCCATTAAATGGAGTTGAAGTTATAAACAATTTTATTACAATACAAACTTATGACAAATTCTTATTTTCCATCCTTTAATTCCTTCAATCAAAGAAAGACGAAAATGTGAAAATGCAGAAGGATGGAAAGCACAGTTCAGGAAAAAACTGCAATGGTTTTGTGAATACTCAAATAAGATCCCTCCCCTTCCCTTCCCTTCGCCGGGTGCACGTGTGCTGGTGGAGCGCTGCATGACCTTGTGTGGTGGACTATTCAAAACGTCCGTTAAACCCCGGTCGCAAAAATCAAAATTAATCAAAAAAATCCTTATCTAACATATGACAATATGTACATCATTGGATTCGTCTTTTTATGCTCGTCATGGTGGACTGAAAAAATATGTATAGTTCCATTTGAAAAAACAAAGTGACTTAAAAAATCTCGTAAAATACAAGTGATAAAATAGAAATTAATGCACGTATCAATTAGCCCCTTTCCCTCATGCACTTTCGTGAAAACTGCATTGCAATAACTTCAACCGTTCAAAAGTTACAGGAGGTGCTAAAGTTACGTGACTCACCCTGTATATACCATATAAAAAAACACTTTATTTCAACAATTCTGGCAAAAATAATTAAACTTATCGCAAAGACTTAATTTCTGGTCAGTATGTCAATTTGTGATTTTATTTTAACTGTTTATAGTCAGAATTAGTTTAAAATGAAACTAGTGGTGCTACAGAATGGCACAGACTTTCCCATATTAGTTTTATATTTCCTTGTGCTTGGGCTAGCTACTTGGATTTAAAAAAGAAAGAAAAAATCTGACAATTACAGTACAACTGATCAAGCGCTACTACAAACAGAATTCACAATTAACATTTCAAAATGAAGAAATAAAATAATGTTTGAAACCGATTTCAAAGTTGAAAATGATTGGATATAGGATTTGCTAATTTTTTTGGTTAATCCTCTTTCTTGCTGTTCTAATATCTAAATATGAAAGAGTTCCTACTTCTATTCTCTCTTAAATTTCGAAGTTATTTCCATGTTTGGATCACATTTGAATGCCAGAGCTTGTCGATTTTAGAACGCCATCAACAGTTTTGACATTGAAGTTGCTGCAGGACGTAGTTTCGCTTCCGTTACTTCATCATTACCGTCGATGAGGTTTTCTTCACTGATTTCCCAAAGCTCCACTACAATGAGTTCATTATAATGAGAGTTGCAAAGATCCTGAATGGCTTTTTTGTTCATTTGGTCAAAACCCTTACCTCCAATTTGACGCAACTGAATTGAATTATTTTACAATTATGTTATTCTATAAATGTGAATTGTCATTTCATATGTGTAATTTTTGAAGAAAGTTGCGAGCTCCGAGGTCTGCCGAGTTCATTGCCCAGATGATGATGATAAAGGAAATGAAATGTGCTCGCTTTCAAAGAAAATGTACGACCAAAAGACCCACTTGCAAATGTCGAAGTCGCGAATATTAAAACCGGGAGCATTTCTCTAATCGCGAATTTTCAGAACTCGCGAATAGCAAATCTGTTGAGGGATTACTGTAATGTGAAGAAATTGATGCTAATGTAAATATTACCGCCGTGAGGGGCAATTAAAAAAAAATTTTTGAAAAAACAAAAGAATAGAGCAAATTGGTGTGTTTGCCATCTCATAGAGTACATTAGGTACTATCCTCACCAAAAGTTTAAAGAAAAAATTTGAAGCCATTTTTGAGAAAATCTAATTTTTATAATTTTTTTAAAATTGCATGCAATATTGCGCGAAAACTACTAAAATTTTCAAACACATGTACATGACCTTAATGAAATCACTTACTTTGGAGAACAAATTTCATTTGAAGGAAAAGTCTCTATCTTCAATTTTGTACTTGTAGGTTGACACCAAAAAAAACATTCAAGCTTTTGAAATTTTCGAAAATTCAGAGTAAACTGTGAAAATGAGATCTGTGCCACCTTTATAAGAGTATTTTACTCTATTCTTACAAGAAATTTAAAGAAAACTTTGGAGCTAATTTTGAGGAAATTTTGAAACTGATCTGGGGGCTTCGTGTAAAGTACCCCCAAATTTTGAAGAATATTTTTCAAATTCGTGGCACCCTGAGTGGACGTAGATTGACTGGGGAATATTCATTTTGGAAGAAATCGGACATAGGTTAAGCGCTAATGTTGTTCAGACAGACAGACGTTTCGAAAAAGAAAAAAAAAAAAAAAGAAAGGAAAAAAAAACCAACACTTTTTTGGTATCAGGGGACCCCAAAACGTGTATTTTCATTAAAATTTCGAAATCGATATTCCGCAGCATTACATAACTTTCCATACACTACGTATATATGTACATATGCAGGAAAGTAACTAGTGGTGCTACGGAATGGCACAGACTTTCCCGTATTAGTTTTTCCTTGTGTCTTCGCTAGCTATTCGGAATTGCGACATACTCTTTCTTGCCAGCTACCATCTATCACCGCCAAAAGTACATTTTTTTTGTCATTTTCTTAATTTTTCGGTTTCCTATTGGTAGAATGGAAATATTAATTTGAGAACATTAAAGAACACAGAAACCTAGCCGTAAATGGCAATTTTCTTTTAAAAATTATGTGCCGTTCAAGAGAAAATGGCATTTTAGCACTACTAAAAATGCGAAATTTGAAGCTCATTTTCACAGAAAATGATTGAGTTTTCAAAATACTTTATTTGAAGTTATTTGAAGCACTTACACTCACAAATATAATAATTTTTACAAATCGCTGGTAATGTGCATATTAAAGATGTGAAAGATCTTTCAAAAAAATTACAATTATGTAATTTTTGAAAAAACAAAAAAATAACTCAAAATAAACTTTACGCTATACTGGGTCCTTGATACCGAGTGTAATTAGCACTATCCGTTACAAAAGTTTCAAGAATAAATTTGCAGCCATATACGAGAAAATGGCGTTTGAGCATTTCTGAAAATGCCGAAATTTGAGCTACTTTTCACAGAAAACGGTTGAGTTTTCGAGAAACTTTACTTGACATTATTTAAAGCGTGTATACTTGTAAATATAATAATGTGAAAAAATCGCCGATAGTGTAAATATTAACGACGTGAGAGACAAGTAAAAAAATTTACATTTTTGTAATTTTTGAAAAAGCCAACCGATAGACCAATATGGCTTTTATGTCATTGATAGAGTATATTTACCACGATCCCTACCAAAAGTTTAAAGAAAAAATTTGGAGCCGTTTTTGAGAAAATCTTGTTTTTGTCATTTTTTAAAATTGTACATATTACACGCAATATTGCACCAAAACTACCAAAATTTTGAAAAACATTTACATTACCTTTATGAAAGAACTCAATATGCAGAACAAATTTTATTTGAAGAAAAAATCTCTATCTTCAATTTTGTAGTTGGAAGAAACACGCCGAAAATAAGTCAAACTTTCACAATTTTCAAAAATTCAGAGCTGTACATGAAAATCGGACCTACGCCATGTTAAAAAGTGTATTTTACTCTATTCATACAAGAAATTTAAAGAAAAAATTTGGAGCCGTTTTTGAGAAAATTTTGAAAATCCCCGGGGGGCTTCATATAAAGTACCCCCAACTTTTGAAGAATCTTTTTCAAAATCTCAAAGCTTTGACCAGAATCAGATTGACCGAAGAATATCCATTTTGGAAGAAATCGTACGTATGGTTTAGGCGCTAGCAGTGTTCACAGACGGACAGACAGACGGACGGACAGACGGACGTTTTCCTTTCAATTGGGTTTTCGGTATCAAGGACCCAGAAAACAAGGTTTCTGGCTACACCACGTGTTGGGGGATTTTTTTTTCTTAATTTAGCAACTGGTTTTATCCACTAATTCGTTTTCACGGCCCGGCAATTAATTTTTTTCCGACGAAAATTGGCCATTTTTTCGCGCAGCATTACATAACTTTCCCTATACTACACATATCACTCCGTGTATACGTACGTATACGGGAAAGTAAAAATGAAAGAAAAAAATCCCAGGAGGCCCCTTCAAAATTAGAGGATTATCTTATAATCAAGATTTTATGTTCAGGTAAATACAGTATTCACTGTTGAATTTATTCATTAAATAACTACAAAAACTAATCTTTGAAGTTCTAACTTGTAATTTCATATTATTAAATTTGTTTTGACAATCACTGGACTACATCCTGACTTTATTTGGCTTTATATTTCATCTGCAAATATTCTGTTGATAAGTTCTATTGCAAGAAAACTGCATTTCACATACCTCTTAGAGGCGGAGAAAGTTTTCAAAAACAATGCAATACAGTTAGAATGTAGAACAAACAAATGAGATGTGAGCAACAAAAATAACTGAGGGCATTGCTCGACCTTAGCCTGCTAGAATGCTACTAGCAGGCTATAGCTTAACTCAGGTGGTGCGGCGCAGCAATTTTCCCCTTCTTCAGGATTCACCTTGAGGAATGCCATGTTTGGTAATTGAAAAGGCTGCCAAACTTGTGTTTTTATACAAACGTTTAAACCTAAGAATAATCTGAGAAAGTTCACCTTTGTTGCATTGATTTTCAAATACAGTAATTTTTAATTATTATCATCCTGTTTAAATTTTTTTTTGAAATATCTGCCTTATTTACACATGCATTTCTAAAATTGTTTTAAAATTCTTAGATCCTTGAAATTGAAAACAAAATTAATTTTTATTTTAACAATTTATAAGCAAATTAATTAAATCAGCGATATTAAAAACAGTTTCAATCAGGAATTTAAATTAAACAATTTAAATCGTTAAAACCCTATTTAAAAGTGCGAAGAATTGTGAGAAAAACAAGTTATTGTGCTCCTAAACTACAGAACATGTCATAAATACCCAAATGAAACAATGATTCTACATGAACAATGGATTTATTACCAGTACATAACTAGTGGGAATACTAGAACTGAAAATGGTTTCCCCAAATGTTTTCCGTTTTGTAATTGGTGCACATGGATATACTAAAAGCAAATGTAAATATATTCATTGGGTGACAATAAGCACTTTTCTTAATGTCTGATGTCTAGCAATAACATATCACTTTTTTGTAAACCAAAAAACATAAGTAAAATATCAACAATCAATGTTCCCCATCTTAAGCAACCACCAGTCTAAAGTACCACCTTTTTTTCATGGAAAGATCAATGGTCACTTAATACAAGTTTCACAGTACAATATGTTCAATATCCATTCTAGGCGGATGACGGCTCAGTATCTTGGATAACAGGCTATAGATAGCAAGTAACCCTTCTTTTTAAACGTTGCTTCCACTCTCACCCCTTGCATCCAGTGCTGGGATCATTCCCCATTTCCAAATGACCCTTTCCATGAAGTAGACAGATTTGGGCAGTACTGTATGTGGCTGTTAGCCAAGTCCCGAACTGGATTGTAGCATAATTGGAAATAGTGTAAATAATTGACATACTAGGGTTTTTCTAATGATCTGCCTGTACAGACTTAAGACTTTAGAGTAGCTCTTACTGCTACATTCCATTAGTAGAGTCATAAAGGCATAAAATTTCCTTCTTAGTCTACACTTAGTAACCACCATGACAATGAGCCCCAGTCACGTTACATGACAATTGACCGCTACTACATTTTATTCAGAATCAATAGCCACATACCTTTGCTTGCTTGTGGCCAGGAAGCAACGAATAAAGAGGCAGTACCCACATGGGTGCCCGAGTTGCTTTGGGATCATCTATTTCTTCTTCTATGTCTCGATTATCATCACTGAGGGCAAGTTCGTCTTCATCAACATCTCCAGTACTCACAACAGGATATTCATCGAGATCAATAATAGGTAAATGAATTTCTTCTGATTTCTTAACTTTATGAATTTTTTTGTGTGGAAGGTCATCCTCACTCTCACTTTCCTCTAATTTTACAGAATTGGATTCCTCCTTTTCTGACCTATTCTCCATTCGTCTAAAGGGGAATGTCTTACGGAGATTTCTTACCAATGCTCTAACTTCTTGCTGACCTAGGAGGAAATTATTATGATTAATACAAATGAAAATTCTACTAACACTGAGCATAGTATTTATTAAATAATAATTATCACAATTAAATAATAATATTTATTTACACAAAACAAAACATTGTACAGTAAAACTTGCTCAATGCAGATTTGACTCAAGTGTCAAATTTTTTTGCTTATTAGAGAAGATTCCACATTGTGCAATGTAATACTGTAGAATTTACGTTTGACAGGACCACGATTCTAGTTCACTTTAGAGATATTTCCACATTGTACATGTTCTGCATACAGCAAGTTTTAGTGCATTTAAAAATACTCTTTGAACCTAAGAAAAATCACTATCTTCACTTCTCTAACAACCATGTTAACCTGAGTTCTTAAAGAGGAAATATGAAATGCCTTCAAATTCACGAATAGATTGCTCATAATTCTGACAATGAAAGAATGAACAAACAACTGTCAATAAGTGCCCATTATATTTATTTTATTAAAATTGAAAGTTTATACTAAGAAACCACTTAATAATAAGCAAAAAAACATCTGGAGCCCTCTACATTTCATTTAAAGCAAAAATTACAAAATTTGATAGGGTGGAAAGCTCAATTTTTTTTTTTCGAAAAGAAAACACTGTTTAAAATATAAACATTTTTGCAATTTTCTAAATGTTAGAGGTTAACGAAAATTTAAAACTCTATCACACTTGTATATGCACTTTCTTCAATACAAGCAAAAAATTCCAAGAAAAATTTTCAGCTATTTTCCAGAAAATGTCTCAGGGGCTTCACGTAAAGTACCCCCAAAAATTAAAATATATTAATGATCTCTGGAATGATACAACAAGATCTTACTCCTGACAAATTAACCAGGTTTCAGCTCAATAGTTTCTAATCTAACAGTTATGCATGACACACCCATCCTCAACATATCCAAATCAATTTTCAAGTACAAAATTGTATGTACCATCTCTCCGTCTGCAACAATCTTAACTGTCTTTGGGACACCACTAAAAGACTTTCATTCTGAAGTATGTATGAAGTTACAGGTGAAAAGTACCAATAAACACAGATTTTACGACGTATTCAAGACATTATTGAGGATATTATTATTATTATTTTCAAAAGAAAAAAAAAATTATTTCCTTGGAGATGAAGAGTGTTTTCTTGCTTTAAATTTGTAAATGATCATACAAAAATTCTTATTTTTGAAAATTAATTTAGCGATGTGATTACTTAAACCCTCAGGCACGTATGACAGCATATGCCATCCTTCACAGGGTCACTCTCTAGCATGTATGACTGTGTATGCTGTTAATGTTTTTGAATGCATCACCAAGGTTACTCGACATATTTCATGAAGTGATCACTAGCTAGAAGTTCAATGTAGTATCTTAGCTCAGTATATACCAATTTCCATGTTTTTTTACACCAGCTGTTGACTTTTTGTGAACAATATTGTGGTTGTTCACACAGAATTGTCTTTGGTAATACTACAATGAAGTGATTGACGAAATAAATTATCCAGATGTAAATTCAGGTCCTAAAACAATACGTTTGTCTAAGGAAGTGAGTATTGAACTATAACAACAATACAGAAAATAATCATATTGTTGCAAAATTTGCCTTTGAGACCCTTTTTGAATTGTTATTTGCTGCAATGTACTCCACTCTCGAAAAGATATGGTTTGTATTTTTAGGTTAATGTTCATATTATTTGTGATCATATCAATAAACTAAATGAAAGCATGTTCTTTCATCCTAATTTTTTCCAAAATTTTCCTTTAATAGTTTAGAAGATATATAATTTTAACCTAGATGAAAACTGAATTGTAACATAGGCAAATTTAAATGTCATGCAGCAGGTGGGTGGCGAAAGTCATGCCTGAAGGGTTAAAACAATTGGAAATCTTAAAATAAGGTTTATGTTCCTTTGCTGAAAATGTCTGTCCAGTTTTGTACTACAAACTAAAACTCTAACAGTCCATAGTACAATCCTTCTGAACATTTTAATAATTCTCAGTTTGATCTTGAAAATTTCACCCTATGTAAGATGATATTCTGATTTATAATTCTATTTGAAATGCGAGAACTTACAAAATGAGAAAAAGTACCTGTGACAAATATTAATATGCCTCCTGGAGGCAGTCGAGTATGAATTTTACAAGCTTTGAGGTAAGCTTCCTTCAAATAATCTTCACGAGTGTACTTATTAAAATGTACAGTAACAGGAAATTGTCGTGATTCCACCTACAACACACAATACATTACTTTTACTTAATAATTTATTTCAAAAGTATTATTAAGGAATATATTTTATATTAACATCGACATTAAAAACACTTATTATTGAACCAACAGATCTTTGTTACTATAGATTTCGGTCAGGCTCCAATAGAGCTCAGAAGATATCAAACAATTCAAATATCCTACTCTCCCACCAAACAGATCAAAACATGTTTGCCTGGGTAGGAAGTGATGCAGTCAGCTGTTTGCTTGAACACCTTAACAGCCCAAGCCCAATCTTTAAAGCAAGGATGACAAATAATTTTTGTCAAACTTTATAACAAATTAAACACATGTGAGCGACATGACATTCATTCAAAATATTTTGGGTTGAAAGTGTGAAGAATAATATTAATCATTAATTGAAAACAACAGCTTTGTTTCACTATAAACTTTACAATTAAATTGATGATATATGTAATTAACAAATATAATAAATTATCAATGAAGTAACTACTGTGCATCTCATTCCATATTATTTTTTATTAAAAATCAAACAGTTCCCATCTATATATTTTTCCTAGAAAAAACTTTTGTTTAAAATAATTATTTCGTAATAATGATTTTAATCATACAATTTTTAATACAGTGAAAAGATCTTCATCAGCTTGTTTTGGGTTACAAAAATACATGCAGACCACATGTGTCTTAATACAACAAACCTAACCAAACAATAATTTTACTTACATTTATTACTGGTGGTGGAATTCGAAACAGTTTCCCATTTTGTACAAAATCTTCCAAACGTAGGGTGGCAGACATAACTATCAGTTTCAAGCGATCTCCACGTCTTCTGCGCAAGGGAACAATTCGAGACAGCAATCCAAGCAATATGTCTGTATAAACACTGCGTTCATGAGCTTCATCAAGAATGATAACTGCATATCGTGAAAGAATAAAGTCCTAAAGAAAACATATTTTATAAACTTTGAAGGTCTGTTCAAAGAAATAACAGCATATTGTTTAACTCTTTCAGATTCAATCAAGCAATTGGTGAAAGTTTAAGGTAAGATACATTCTTTGAGATTTTCAAAAATAAAATAAATGATTAATAACAATAGGAAATCCTGACCACAGTACACTAAATATCAGGTAATATGAATAAAAGTGAGCTATTACTTCTTTCGTAAGTTTTCAAACAGTATGAATAAAAGACTTGCTCTTATATTGACCAAGTTCTCCATTGGTGAGTAACTGCTCAGCCAAGGAGCGATTGCTTACTTTTCGAATGAATAATATTGACAATTTTAATATGAATAAAATCGACATTGTGAATTACCATCCAATCTCTTTCCTCAATGGTATCCTAAAATTGTTTGAAAAGCTGGTAACTAAATTCATGCTGAATTTCAAGAATTTACTTTCTGAAAGTCAGCATGGATTTAGGGGCAACAGATCAACTATTACAAACTTGACAGTTTTTAGAAGTTTTATCACTGATACATTTCAGGATGGTTACCAAGTAGACACAATTTATACTGACTTTACTAAAGCCTTCAATAGAGTTAATCATACCATCTTGACTCAAAAATTGTCCAGGATGGGTGTGGATGAACATCTTCTGTTCTGGATAAGCTCTTATTTGACTGGTAGGACACAATATGTGTCTATAAATGGCTTTTGTTCTGAGTCTTTTCCAGTGGTATCAGAGGTACCTCAGGGTTCGTATTTGGGTCCTATGCTCTTCATTATAATTATTGAATCCTATTCTCTTCATTATTTTCCTCTTTCCTATTGTCCCATTCTCTTCATTATTACCAACTGCCTTTTCCTATAGTCACGCCTCATTATAAGCTGACGACACCAAGATGTACTCCAGGATCTCAGATGTGAAAGACACTCGTCATTTGCAGCAAGATCTCGATAACTTGAATCTGTGGTGCACTGCAAATGCGATGCAACTTCACACAGATAAATGTTTTGCCATAACTTTTCCAGTCGCGGCTCATGGTTTTATAGACGGGGAAGGCTGCAAATGTATTGCATTGCATTGCATTGCATTGCATTGCATTGCATTGCATTACATTGCATTGCCCGTATTGTATTTCTATTAATAATGTCTGATACAGACTTAAAGGAGTAGCGCTCCTACTGCATATTGGGAGAAATAGTTGAAGCGCAATCCTAGTCACTGAGCTGCATAGTAATGCTATCTGGTGAGCACGCCCTTCTTCAGATGCTAGACCCCCACCCATCATATACTCTCTGCCCCATCCCTTGAAGGCTGCCTTGCGGCAGCCTTCGTCCGCCAGTAAGCCTGTGCAATGAATGCATGACGTCATTGTCTCCTTGTTTTACACAGGCCTTATGGCGGAATGAAGTGGGAGCGTAACGCTTCTCTCTTCCCTGTCAACAGCATCAAATGCGTTACGAATGGCCGTTAACGAACCGACAAAGAGAGAGTTTGATATGATTGTTACATAATACAACAAAGAAATCCATTATTAATAACTAAATAACATAACAAATAACATAAAATAACAAATATAAACATTTTGAAATTTCTTTTGGAGGGCGATTTCTCTAGGAGAGGCTCCGTCTTTCAGCCTTTAATGACGAGCCGCGCCTGACTTTTTCTCATCTTAGAAATGCCATACATTATCAGCCTTCCTTGAACAGTTGGCCACTGAAAACTGTTGATAATATCAAAATCTTGGAGTAATATTTCACAACAAACTGAATTTCAATTTACATGTTTCTACAACCGCCTACAATGCATTGAGAACTCTGAGTTTCATTATGAGAAACACTCATGACTTTAACGACATTAGAACCTTCAAGATCTTGTATTTTTCCTTCATTAAACCTCTTTTGGAACATGCATTTGTGATCTGGTCCCCTTATATACAATTTTGTATTGATGCTATTGAGAGAGTTCAGAACAGATTCCTTTGTCAGATTGCATATATAAACAACACCCCCATGCCAAGTTTCTGCCATGACTATACTTGGGTCCATGAAATGTTCAATATAGCTTCATAATCCTACAGAAAAGACTATAATGATTTGTTATTTTTGTACAAAGTCATTAACAATATTGATTGAAGAGAAATATTATATAATGTTCTTTCCTGTATTCCAAAGAGATTTACCAGAAATCAAATCTTGTTTAGCACTAACGTTCATAGATTCAATTACGGCACCAACAAGATCATTAACAGAATCTGCAAACTTGCGAACGATTTTTGTAACACAGTACTTCTTTGAGCCTAATTCGATAGCATCAACGTTAAAGTTCACTTGAAAAAAGTCTTGTCTGTATCTGACTCATGATATTTTATTTTTCACATGTATTATGATAATTCTTATTTTACCACTTTTATTGTCTGTTTTGTATCATACTATGTATTTATTTTTTGTAATTTTTATTAATTTTATTGAATAAATAAATACACAAATTTGCTTCTAGTATGAAGCATTTCCTTTGCATTTTCGGAGCAACCTCTGTAGGTGACTCAAATCATATTGAATGGATACAAAAGAGTTTATGCAATAGCTGCGAGCTGGTTGTGAGATTTAGGTAGCGAGTGAATGAATGATGGAAGATTTCCTATGATTACGTCAACAACACAAGTCAAGTGTACTATTTAACCAATCACGATCGACATCATCAGGAACTAGCAGACGTTGCCGTGAGAGAAAGACCACACGTAATGCACCGTGCACAATGTGCGCTAATATAGACAAACAAAATAAATGAAAATTGACCCATCGCAATAGATCAGCTAGAGAGCAATTACTCAGAGAGAGAAGAAAATGAGTTTCACAAAACTTTTTATTCATATGAAAAGATGCAATTGCTTATGAGAAGTAGTAGTTCCTACTTGTACTCGTGATCAATTGCTCTGGAGTACTTATTTTCATTCATATCACCTATTATTTAAAATAATGAAACTTATTTCATTTAGAACAATAATAATACCCTTGCCACTAAAAGCTATGAAATCACAAATACCAATTTATAAGAGCAGAAGAACAGTAGCAATAGCGTTCTAAATCCATGTAGTTAGCAAATTACAAATTTACATTTCATGAGGAAACACACTATGTCAAAGTCCAAAAGTATTTCCTCCTTATCACAGTTCACTGCCACTTTCACTATGTATATACTTTGATTTAAACACAGAGTCCTTTGACGTACATCATCTGTTACGTTGTCATCCAATCGGGAGCTTGAATGTCACTATGGTGACACTTAAGCTCCTGATTGGGTGACACCATAACAGAAGATGACCTGTCAAAGGAATAAATTACAGTTTACATTATCATAAATTACACTTCGGCTGCAGTAAAATGACAACAGTGATTTATCATACAATGGTACATAATACACTACAGATTTTGAAGTTCCCTCGCTTGTAATACTTAAGGAAACAATTTCGAACAAAACAAAATGAAATTTGAGAAGTTAAAAATGTGGTAATTACCACACTAGCCATTACAGAGCAACCAACAATACTTACACTTTGTATTTCTTTTAAAAGAACGCCATCAGTCATAAATTTAATTTGGGTTTTTTCTGTCACATTTCCTTCATAACGTATCAGGTAAGAAACATTTTCTGAAGATAATCCCATCTCAAAACCAACTCTTCTTGACATAGATATTGCTGCAACACGGCGAGGTTCTGTGATTCCAATCATTCTTCCATCTCTACAAAAGTCAAATATACTACTAGTAATACACAATGCCTACACATTTATAGTCCTTTAACTTTCAATGTCAAGTCTTAAGTAAAATTACCTAATATAATAGAATTAAATAAACAAAATGTTCAATGAACACTAAAAATTTGCTAACACATTAAAAAAAAAAGACCAATTTCTCACAAAATAATGTAACAGGAATTTAATATACACAAATAAAGACAGTTAAACACTGTTAACACATTCTTATAATGTAAGCAGATGAATATAGAAACTTTACTAACATCTGAATTACTTACAGGCAGCCTTAAGGATTACATTATAGTTTTTCTCATCATTATGCCAATAAACAGCAAATAACTGACATGATTTAAAGGTTATTAACTGAAGTGATAGCTGATGTTTATAACCGAGTCTTATTTGGGTTATTGGACATGTGTTGTTCAAATCATTTTATACCACCACCTTCTTGTAAGAAATTACATCAACAAGATAAACCATGTCTTAGTGTACTTAAGTCATCATGAACTACAACTTTTGTTTCCACTGTTCTTAACAGCAGCAGACTATTAAATCCTTAAGGAGTGGCTTTTCGTTCCTCTGTACAATTGTGTTAAGATAATATACTAAAATTACAGTAGTATGATAATATAATTTGGGAAAAAACAGAGTATTATAAGTAGGAAAAACTGAGTTAACGTTTACCTGGCATACCCAGCTTCATACAAAAATTGTGGTAACTGAGTTGTTTTTCCTGATCCTGTTTCACCAGCTAAAACCACAATATCATTTTCATTAATCGCTTCCATGATAGCCTGTTCCTCTGCCAGAATAGGCAATTTCATTCGAGCTTCTTGTACTCCAGGTGGTCGGTTCACCGACACAAACACAGCTGGAACATTTAGGGCTGTGATTTTTGGTTTTCCTTTTGCAACTTGAGGTAGCTGTTCAGTATTTGTGTCCATTGCAATCACTTCCCTTTCCACTGTATGGCTTATTTTACTCTCACTGCCACACTTATCTTCTTGGGCATTCTCTTCTGATTTTTTTGTACCCTAAATTAGAAGTTTCAAAACACAGATAAAGGCATAACTTAACTACATGAAGAAATTTATGAATTTCTTAATTGTAAAAGTAAAATATTTTTTAAGCTACACACCATTTCAGTTTTCCTCATGTTATGTTCCTCACGAACCACATGAATCTCTTCATTATTATTCTCTTCATCACCCTCTTCTTCACTAGTTTCATCTTCACTGCTGGATGAAGACTAAAACAAAATATTCTAATAAGAAAATTGAAGCAGATGATTCCAACTGTAGAAATACAGGATGTCTACTAAGGAAAAGTCGAAACTTTGAAAATAAGCTCTTTAGACAATTTTAAGCACATATTTTCTAATGAACTCCTTGGATATTCCAAACTGCTGAGCCGCAATAAACACTTAAAAGTTGGTTTGAAAGAATACTTTCTATGAAAAAATTTGTGTTGCAGAAGCACATAAATACTCCAGATACATGTAAATTGTTTATTATGTACAAAAGAAATTAACATATTTGTTCACAAGGAAAAATTAACTTAGAAATAAACTTGTGGTGCTGCAGAATGGCACGGACTTCCCTGTATTAATTTTCTTTCTCCTTTGGTCTCAGCTAGGTATTCGGTCTTGTCACATACGCAGCTCAAAGTACATTTTTTGGACATTTTCTTAATTTTTCGGATTCCTAATAGTAAAATGGAAAAATTATTTCAAGAATATAAAAGAACAGTAAAACCTCGGCCTCAATAGCAAGTTTGGAGCTGTTTTTAAAAGAATGGCATTCAAGCGTCACTGTAAATTCAAAATTTAAAGCTCTTTTTTCACAGAAAATTTCTGAGCTTTCGTAAAACTTCATTGGAAATAAATTGAAGTACTTCTAGTCACAAATGCAATAGTGTTTACAAATTGGTGGAAATGTAAATATTAACTGTGTGAGAGATCTTTAAGAAAATTAAATTTGTGCATTTTGAAAAAATGAAGAAATACCCCAAAATGAGCTTCACGTTATATTAAAGAATGTAATTCACACTATCCATAATAAAAGTTTGAAGAAAAAATTTGAGGCCTTTTTGAGAAAATGGCAGTTGAGAGTTTCTGGAATTGTGGAATTTTGAGCTAATTTTCACAAAAAACAGTTGAATTTTTGAGAATCTTTCTGCAACATTATTTAAAGCACTTGTACTCTCTAATGCAATAATGTAATCAAATCACTGCTAATGTAAATGAGAGGACACGAGGACATGAGAGGCTAGCCAAAAAAATTACAATTTTCTAATTTTTGAAAAAACAGGACAATAGAGCGGCGTTTATGTCATCTAACATAGAACATTTAGCACTATCCCTACAAAAAAGTTTAAAGAAAAAAGTTGGAGCAGTTTACAAGAAATTATTGTTCTTATTATTTTTTAAAATTGTACAAGTTGCTAGAACACTACTAAAATTTTGAAAAAAATCTGCATGACATTAATAAAGGACTAATCATGGGCTACGAATTTCATTTAAAGGAAAAACCTATCATCAATTTTGTAGTTGAAGGGGGGAAAAAAAAAAAAGAGAGAGAGCCGTTTTGGGGAAAATTCTGAAAATGTACGGGGTGCTTCATGTAAAGTACCCCCAAAAATTAATTAATTTTTCTCGAAGTCACAGTGTTTCAACTCAGGCCAGATCGACAGGGGTTTATTCAGTTTGAAAAAAATCGAATGCACAGTTTAGGTACTAATGTTGTACACATACATCAGGCGGATAGATGGACGGATGTTTTGAAAAACTAAAACGCTTTTTCAGTGTCAGGGAACCTCAAAACATGTATTTCTGTAGAAATCTTGAAATCGATTTCTGCAGCATTATGTAACTTTCCCTGTACTACATATATTACTCTGTATATACATATGAATACGGGAAAGTAAAAAGAAGTTAAATTGCGTAAATTGGGCACTTTTTGATTTCTGTTAAAATTTTTCTTTTTTAATAAATATATTCACTTCTTTTGTAAATAATAAATAACTTGCATGTTTCTGAAATGCAAATGTTTCAATAAAAAGGTATTTTTTTCAAACCAACTTTTGAATGCTTATTGCGGCTCAGCCTTTTGGAATATTCAAGGACTTTGACAAAATATGTTTAAAATT
The DNA here is from genome assembly GCA_031308135.1 of Acheta domesticus. NCBI lineage: Eukaryota > Metazoa > Arthropoda > Insecta > Orthoptera > Gryllidae > Acheta > Acheta domesticus. The sequence continues at coordinate 65,143,298 of JAHLJT010009355.1, forward strand.
GTCTTAAGTGCTTATTTTCAGAGTTTTGGCATTTCCTCCCTGGACACCATTGGAACTTTGATAACTCCAACATTACTAACTAGAAATTTGTTTTGAATTTTCTTTGTTTCCCTTCTTTTCCCTTTGTGAACAACATTCAGTGACTATTGCTCTTTAAATCACGATTCTTGATGGCAGAAAATCCTTTCCAAATTCAAATCAAAATTCTGAGGCTTTAGTGTACAATTTAATAAAAATAATGAATTTTCAGTTTTTCATTACCTCAAAACCCACAATATTAGGGTCTTTTACAGATAGTTGAGTATTATCCTCATTAAGCAGCATTCTTCGCTTACGGTGCCCAACTAATTTGTTAGTAATGCAATTTTCTCCAGAAGTATTTTCTTCAGCAGTGCAAATTTCCTCCTCATGAATTCTTTTAAGTCCTTTTGTTTGGTACTTGGTTATTGAAACCAACTTCTTCAGAACTTCAGGAGGTGCTTGCACTTCCGCAAGAGCATTAAGTAGAGAAGCTCGCTAAAAATCAAGACACTTCCACAATATTGACAACTCAAAATATTAACACACACAACAAATTACATTATACTTACAGTTTCCTTTTTCTTTTTCCTATCAACTATTTGTTGCAATCTCTTTCTCTGTTTTTTGGACAATATTTTCTGTGGAACAGCATTTTGTACTTTCTTCTTGGTTTTACGTTTTTCAGATGGAATGACTAATGCATTGCAGTCATCATATGTTTCAGATCGCAGTCCTTGAATGTCAACAACAAGCTAAACAAAAAATTAAGAAAAGCAAATGAGGACTACTTAAGGAAAGAAAAAAAAATTTATCTTCGATATAAGATTATAACAACATCACACAATACAAGTTAATAAGTTTTCTTAAAATGTGATAATTCAGAGAACAATGGTTAACTAACAGTGACAGCCTCCACAGACATCAGGCTGTATAAATTTCACAAAGATTCAATGCTAAGGGTCTTTGATCAAGATGTAAACATTTTTTAACAATCGCTTTCTCAGGATTTAACTTTAATATGATTTGATATTCACATTTCACTAAATACTCTTAACTTCCATACAATTTTTATGGTTTGGTCCCTTTATTCTCTGCATTAACATACACATAGATGAGAACATACTTTTCAGAAATTAATATATACTAAATTGCACGACATTATAATCAATATGCTGATACTGATGTTCACAAAGTTATAAAGCAATAATATAACAATCAACTCAACTTATTTTACCTTCTTTGCTTTAGAATCATCTATAGTCGTTTCAACCACCTGCCTTGATTTCCAATTAAACCCTTTCTTATGTTTTCCCATTGTTCAGGACTCAAGGAATGAAATTACTTCCAATCTGGTTTCAAGCAAATGACAAATTAAAAATCAGGCTTTGGGTTTTTTCTTTCACTTCTTTATGGACACTCAACACAAAATCGGCGTTCCTCATTAACACTTTTCACGAATTCATATCACTGAATTTTCCAGTGGGCACCCACAAGTTCTCATAGATTACCAAGAAGTAAAATGCTTCTTCTACGCCAAAGACTTCGACCCGTGCTCCAACAGCTACTTATACGATTTCTTAAATGCCGTTTATTCGAGATACCACCAACAAACAGTACTCTGGCCACCAGCATACTACATAACCTATACCCCGAGATCAACGGGATACATGCGAATCCTGATAATTACAGGTTATACGCTGGTTATACGCTCTGCCTCTAAACGACTACCAATGCTGGCGACGGCTGATTCGTCATGATAATAGAACTATAACCACGGCACTAATATCTGATATTTTCAGCGAACGCATACGCATATACAACATTGCCTCGTGTCCTTATCACGGCATTTTTCACTGATTTTCAACTCAGCATGGCAGTTCAACCATATATACTGCGATTTTCGTAACTTTGCCCCTTACAGAAATCCGCTGTTTCGCTGCAATCCAATCGGGAGCTTTTATTTCGCGACAGTGACGTCACTAAGGTGACGTTTGAGCTGCCGATTCGATGAAACTGTCAACAGATGATTGCTGTCAGGGGCACAATTATAAAAATCGCAGTATATAATAATAATAGAAACGCGTACAAATTGTACAAAGAAATTATAGCTTAGTTTTTACAGAGTTTAATAATTGGTATGTCTCTTTTTCTGCACTGAGTTATATGATACCGGTCACAAGGTTGATAGCACAGTTCACATACGCAGTTTTCATCAGGTTGATGGTACGTCTTTGTTGAACAGATTTTGTGGTGATATCCATGAGTCGCTAGGGAATTGACGAAGTGTCGAAGGTCTTGGTTGGCTTCCGTCCAGGATCGGTCCACCATGGCTTCCGTGGAGTAGAAGTCTATCCATATCTCCTTTCGTTTCTCCACTCTTTCTAGCAGTACCCTTGTATAGCAACTGGTCGATGGCAGGTTATGTTCTAGGCGCAAGTCCTCTAGTAGGAAGGATTCCTTTGCAAGTTCATATACAAGTCTGGATTTCGTATATTTGGAAACCCCGAGGACAGCTTTTAGGAAGCGGGATTTTACTGCTTCTATAGTGCGAAGGTCGTTTGTGGTTAGCTTCTCCCATGTCAGCTCGATTCCATATGTGAGGATGGGGACTATTTTGGCTTTGAATAGCTTTACTGCTGATTGTAGGGATAACCTGTTCAATGATTTAATGTCGTATATGGCTTTAGTGGCTGCCGCAGCTCTTGACTTTGTATGCAGTTTAAAGGACTTCATTGTTGTTTGGAGCGTTACACCGAGGTATTTGAAAGAGTGTACTATTTGTAGTGGGGCTCCGTCCATTGTTACTCTATCATCGGTTGCTATTCTTCCACCTTTCCTAAAGATCATTTGCACCGTCTTGCTGGTGTTGATTTTTAACTTATTTTCCTTTGCCCATAGTTTCAAAGCATCAATTGCTCTCTGAAGTTCAGTTCTGCTATGTGTTCCTATGACCATGTCGTCTGCGTATATGTAAATCCTTACTGTCTCTGCCTCTTGTCTTAATCTCTGGACCACGTCGTAAGTGGCAATGTTAAATAACAGAGGGCTTAAAGGGTCTCCTTGGAGCACACCGTTAGTTTGGATTATTTCCTTCGACATTGTTATATTATCTGAGATTTTTACGGTGTTAACTCTGAGTATGTTGTGAATCAGGGTCACTAGTTCCTTATTTTCTTCTATGATTGACTCTAGCTTTGTTGACAAGATGGTTCTGTCAAGCGTGTCGAATGCCTTTGCATAATCGATGAAGACTGCATGGAATTTTCCAGAAGTAGGTCTCAGTGCATCTTCTATATCTCCAATCAAGTTTTGTACTGCTTGGAGTGTGTTTCTCCCTGTTCTAAATCCGAACTGTTCTTCCGGGATTTTAAGAGTGGCTTCCCTGTTTAGTCTGCTTGCAATTAGTTTAGTAAGGATCTTGAGGAAGTTGTTTTCTAGGGCGATACCTCTGTATAGGTTGGGATCACTTGGGTCACTCTTCCCTTTATACAGTACTTTCACTATGGAGCCTCTCCATCCAGTTGGTATATTTCCCAATTTCAAGCATAAGTTCATTAGGTCTGTGATCTCTGGGAGTAGTATATCTAATGATCCTTTTAGATGTTCGTTGAATATCCCATCTGGTCCAGCTGCTTTGTTGTTTTTCAGTCGCAGTATATAATAGCAGTATATAATAGCCGCTTTGTCAATCGCAGTATATAATACTTGGGTTTTTATTTCTTGGCGCGTGGGGACTTACCTTCACGATGGATATTCACGGTATTTCGCATCGTTTTCGGTTGTGCCGCTAGAAATCGCATGATCGCTATTGCTATCGCGCAAAGCTGGCCCTGCTGATTATGACTGTTTCTCGTCAGTTTTCAGGTTGCGTGTCATATCTGACTTCAGCCAATGAGCTTGAGGCACTAATTTGCGTCACAATATTAGCGGGAAATTTAAATGCCAAAATTATTTTATTGTGGGGGAAGGAGTCTGGCACCATGTGCAGGGGAGTGGAAGGACGGTAAGGGCAGAAGGTGCCCTCTGGGCCATTCCCTATTCTATTAAAGGCCTAAGGCGGATGAGAGGGAGCAATAAGAACAGGGATGACCCCAGTCATGACAAACAGCAGTTTATTGGAGAGGTGTTACTTACATAGGCACCTGACGTAGCCCAGCCTCGGTGAGGACGGTTCTCCGGAAGAGCAACTTTGCAGCGGCCATGGCGACACTCGAAGTGCACGGCGATCAGAGGCAAGAGCGGGAGGCTGCTAGCAGGACCCCGGAGGGTCTGTCTGGACTAGCGGGATTGAGGAGTGTCGGCAGGGCCAGTTAGGGCCGATCTGAACTGACGGAGTGGTGAAGGGAGGTCGGCAGGACTGAGGAGTGGAAGGTCCGTGCACACGGGCGACGACACAGAGCACCAAAGCAGTCTTAGTTTGTCTATGGGCGACGAGCTCACGAGTAGCATTCGTCCCCCCGCTAAGCTGTTAAATAGGCCCTTACCGCTGAGACGATCTTTCCGCTGCGGAGCTACGTCATTATACTTACGCGGGCGCCAGCCATCTGCGGCCACGCGACAATTCAAACTTCATATGAAGTACTTTCTTTCATCGTTCATTTCAATTACACATTCGTTTTATTTTTGGTTGGTTACCGTTGAAAATTGATACTTTATGCCACTTTCAAAATGTTTATTCTTGCTCTCCATGCAACATGGAGGCCTGCGACTGGTCTGACTTTTCCAAGGAGTTTGTGGTTATAGTGGGGCTTTTCAAACGAAGTGCACGCAGAGTATATATGCACGTCTTGTGGTTCGTGACGCAAACTGGTACTGTGCAGAACGAGCAAAAATCGGTGCGCTGGGGCAATACCTTCTATTACTATTATTTTTTTAATAGAAGGCATTGGCGGGAGCAGCCGACCCATATCTTTCCACCACAAAGTGCTTTCCACCCTGAGTAAACACCAGTATACCAACCACGTAGATGTACCAACAGTTTACACAAGTGAAGGGGAAATTATGATTATGTGACTCTCAGCACTGACCAGAGAACAATAAACCATAATAAAGTGCTCTGTGTGAAGATGACTAAATGAAGCACTCCTGCTCTGTGCAATGATTTCTAGGCAAAAATTTGCACTATGGAAGTATAGAAACACTCCAGAAACATGTAAATTGTTTATTATTTACAAAAGTAATTAGTATATTTGCTTCGACAGAAAAATTCAGGCTAAATGTACCGACACTAGTTCAATTTGTCGCCACCACGTGGCAGCACCAAGTTTAGTGAATTTTACTTTACCGATTACGTCTGAACAAATGGTCCGATTTTCGATCTGTAAACGGCATTTGACTCCTGTTTATAATAGAATTTACGCTACGAAGCCCTTTTTCCAAAAAAACTAGCAGAAACTCGATTTTTAAAATTTTTCTCGTACTTCCGGGAACAATTTCAAAAATGTGGGCTTATAGCGCGATGGCGACACGCTTCCAGAATCCAACGCCGTGTCAAACATGCAAATCGGATAAATAGGAGCGACGGTAAGTGAAATTTCGAAAAACACCTCACCCCACTCCCCCTTCCCATTCCCCTTCCACGCCGCCGGGACATCCGCCCCTTGTGGGCCGGGCGGCGCGGCGAAGCCGGCACGGGCGAGCCGGCGCGGCGACGGGCTCTTGGCTGAACTTTCGGGGGCAGCAAGCCAGACACCCTGTCACTTCGTTGATGCTTCCGTCACTTCGCATCCCAAGATATTTTTAACCCAAATATGAAAAAAGTGATGCTGTAATAGGGGCAAACGGTCTCGTATCATCTTTAATAGTAGTATAAAACTATTATCTTATTCACATATTCCATCTACCTTCGAATACCATCATAAGAATGTCTGAGGTATCACTCAAAACACCGATCCCGCTTTGGTGCTGATTAAAAAAAAATGAACTAATTGCGTAAATATCACCATATTCCATCTCCTCACATCGTATTTTAGATATATTTTACTTCTAAGATCTTCCATTACCATTTCACTACCGGAAAGAACAAGCGGAGATAACGCAAGAGCTCTTTTATCCTACGACTCGATTTATCATTTCAAAACGGCGTTTGTCACCTTGATAGAATTCACCTGGTTAATTCGCTCTTCCAAGTAAAACAGCCGAATCGAATTTTTAAAAACGTTTTCGTACTTTAGGACAAATTGCACATACTTTCTCATAGTAAAGTATTCTAATTTCTTTGGTCTGGGTCAGTTTTACCATCTTTCCCCATCTTCTGACATCTTGCTGACATCTATCGCCGCCCAAAATACATTTTTTGAACTTTTCTCATTTTTCAGCTTCTTAATGGTAGATACGAAATATTACTTTTAGGATATTAAAGAAGAGTAAAACATCGTCCTATATAGGAATTTTCATTGATAAATTTGGAACCGCTCTTAAGAAAATGGCGTTTAAGCGTAAATGCGAAAATGGAAGCATCGGAATTTTTACAAGAATCTTTCGAGTTTTCGAACAACTTCATTCGGTGACATTTAAAGCACTTTTACTCACAAATGTAATAATGTATAAAATTTCTGGAAATGTGAACATTAATGGCGTGAGAGACACTTAAAAATACATTTATTTATTTTTTGAAAAATCAAAAAAATACAGCCAAATTCATTTTATGTCAACTCAAAGAATGCAAGTAGCATTCGTACGAAAAGTTTGAAGAAGCAATTTGAGAAAATGGCGTTTGAGCATTTGTGCAAATTCGGAAGTTTCAGTTCATTTTCACAGAAAACATCTGAGTTGTCGAGGAACTTTTAAGACATAATGTAAAGCACATGTACTCGTAAATGTAATAGTAGGGAGTTTTTGCACCCTCGAACGTTACATACTATCGATCTTCTGCTCATTCGCAGTGTAAGTTTCGCATCACCTTGGTGCATCTGCGCATGCGCAAAAGATCGATAGTACTTAACGTTCGAGGTGGCAAAAGCTCCCTAATATGAACAAATTGCCGTTAATGAAAATATTTACGAAATGAAAGGCTAGTCAAAGAATTACATTTTTGTAATTTTTGAAAAAAAACAAAGGAATAGAGCAATATGGCGTTTATGTCATCTCAGAGTACATCAGGTACTATCCTTTCCAAAAGTTTCAGGAAAAAGTTGAAGTCGATTTTGAGAAAATCTTGTTCTTGTAATTTTTAAAAATTGCACAAATTGCACTCAATATTGCGCGAAAACTACTAAAAATTTCAAAAAAATGTGCATGACCTTATTGAAAGAACTAAGTATGGAGAACAAATATAATTTTAAGAGAAAATCTCTATCTTCAATTTTGTAGTTGTAGGAAGACGCCGAAAAAAATTCGAACTTTTGCAATTTTCCCAAAATCAGTCAGCAATGAAAATAAGAGCTATGCCACCTTTAGTGTATTTTACTTTATTCTTACAATTAATTTAAGGAAAGCATTTGGAGTAATTTTTGATTGTTAGTGATTTCGGGCGCGTCAACTACTGTGGTCATTAGTCCCGTAAGTGCAATGCACATGCATTATTTCATCGTGAGGTGGAAGAGATGTTGCCCGCTATTCCGATGGCGAGATCCGGCGCCGACTTTCCGTCCACTAGCGGGGCTTCCCAAACAGGTATCTGCCACCAGCGGGGCACCACCCCAGCCGGGACAAGCTCTAAATCACCGACCGATTTACCTGTCGGCTTGCCGGGTTCTTTCTTAACAAGGTATCTCCCACCAGCAGTGCACGGCCCACAGCCGGGACAAATTCCAATCCTCCCATTCAGGGGCGTAGCGTCCATGGATGTGGATGATGTGTTACATACCCTGACCATATCAGCTATTTTTATTTTAAAATGATTAAAAATTGTCCATTTGTTATTTTCTTTTCTTACTACAAAATATTTCAGTATATTTCGAACATTGCGCCGTTGAGAATTCGATTCTTCACAAGGAAGAACGAATCTGTCTGAAATGCCGCCTAACCTGCGCTGTGAATCAGATGCACAATGACCCATTACATCCAATGTGCCCACGAAAAAGCTGTCGTGTTATGAAACTTCATTGTTCTCTTCGGTGTTTGTAAGAGAACGAGATTAATTAATGAACATTGTCATTTTATTTAAGTTTTATTACCTTGTTTTAATTCATTTAGCAACCATATATTTGTAGCCAATTTAGGTTAGGGATTGTTCTGGTTGAATGCACGAGGGTATGTGACTGTGTAAGACACATCTGTGCCATACACATCTGAGCGAATGGCGAGCACAACGCGATCCAAAGTGCCTACATAATTAAGGAATCGTATTTTTGTTTCGTGGACTTATTATAGCGCGCGAGAAACAGTTAAAAATATTTGAAAAAAATTTGAGAGGATATAATTTTATTTAAACAGCCAACGCAGGCAATGTTGAGCAATGGAAAGGGAAATAAGGGAAAATAGGGAAATTCTGTCACACTTCATTCGAGTTGTATGCTTTTTGGGGATGCAAGTATTTGTATTTTCTAGCCATAATGAAAATAGGGGATCATCAAATAGAGAAAATTTCGTGGAATATATAAGTGTAATAATGAAATATGATAAAACTGACAAGGATGATATGGAAAATTCCAGTGTTTCATGCAATCTCGCCAGAAATTCAGATTAATTGGATTATAAGTGTGAGCATGGTAATGTCCCATGAAATTAAAAATGAATTTTCTAAAGCCTCTTTTGTCTCCTCGATACTGGATGAAACCCTTGATGTAAGCAGCAAAGGACAACTGTCATCTGATTTTCATTACGTGTCTATAAATTGATTGATTTTCTCTTTCGTATTATATTTCTATTATAGATCATTACTTTCCATTTTATAAATTATGCCAATTCTAATGGGTTCGAAATGATATGAATTGGACAATTTTGAAAAGCATTTGGTTTGATAGTGCTCTTATTATTAAAGTATGAGGACACACATTTATATTTTGCTAGGTCGTGAACTCAAGTCAACTTTTTCTAACTTTCAACCAGTAAACTACATGAAGTACGTGAGGCATTATTACTTTTACTGGATCAGTTTTTATTTTAAATATACAAATTATTTGTGTGCTGTAATTGACCAATGTGACACAAATAGTATTGGTGAATGAGGACTATTTAGGAGTTTTAAATTATTTTCTCATTTCTCGAGTTACATACCCTACGCCAAAACTCAGGCTACGCCACTGCTCCCATTGGTCTCCCAGCATATATGGTAGTGTTGTGCAAGTTAGTGTGTGTGTGTGTGTGTGTGTGAATGAAGATAGGACAAGGAAGAGGAAGGAAATATCGCGCGCGGTACGTTTGTTAAGGTATTGCTCCGGCATTCGTTTGATGTTGATCGGAGAAACCACGGAAAACTTCCAATCAGAGCAGCCGGTCGCTAGAATTTTCCTCCAGACATCGGTTGAATTCTACATCTAACTGACAAGCTAGTGTTGAAAATTCTGCCACAATCGGGACTTGATCCTAGCACCTCTCGGTCAGAGGCATTGCAGTGACATCAGTTGATGCACTGAGCCACCTATCCTGGTTGACATTTTGAGAAAATGTTGAAAATGTCCCTGGGGCTTAATATAAAGTATCTCCAAAAATTAATGAATGTTTTTAAAAATCGCAGAACTTCGACTCAGACCAGATTCAGTTGAGCAAAAATTCTACACATAGTTTAGGCGCTAGTGGTGTTCACATACGCCCAGACAGGCAGACACAGACAGATGGACGGACGAACGGACGTTAAAAAGTCAAAACACACATACACCCTTTCGGTATCAGGGGACCCCAAAACGAGTACTTCCGTTATAATCTCGAAATAGATTTTCCGCAGCATTACATAACTTTGTGTAATTAACACGAGAAAGTAACTAGTGGTGCTACAGAATGGCACAGATTTTCCCGTATTAGTTTTTAATTTCCCATAGTCTCAGCCAGCTATTCGGGCTTTGTCGTAGTAAAATTTTCTATTTTGTTGGCATGGGCTAGATTTATGGCCTTGCCCCATCTTGCCACCAGCCATTTAAAGCACCCATCATATTTTTAGGTTTTTTCAATTTTTCGGTTTCCTAATGGTAGATTCAAAATATTGCTTTTAGAATATTAAAGAAGACTGAAATCTTGTCCTTTACAACAATTTTCATTCATAAACTTGAAACCGTTTTTAAGAAAAGGGTGTTTAAGCATCTGTGTCAATGCGAAATATGAAGCCCTTTTTCTTTGAGTTTTTTTTTTAAATTTATTTTAAGATATTTTAAGCTCTTCCATTCACAAATGCAATAATGTTTATGAATCGCTGCAAATGTGCATACAAGGCAGGCGAAATATTTAAAAAATACATTTGTGTAAATTTTGAAGAAAAACAACAAAATAGCCATTTTGGTGTATCAGTTGGTTTTTTCAAAAATTACCAAAATGTAAATTTTTTTACTTGTCTCTCACGTCGTTAATATTTACATTATCGGCGATTTTTTTACATTATTATATTTACGAGTATATATGCTTTAAATAATGTCAAGTAAAGTTTCTCGAAAATACTACCGTTTTCTGTGAAAAGTAGCTCAAATTTCGGCATTTTCAGAAATGCTCAAACGTCATTTTCTCGTATATGGCTGCAATTTTTTTCTTGAAACTTTTGTATCGGATAGTGCTAATTACACTCATTAGTATAGCGTGAAGTTTATTTTGAGTTTTTTTTGTTTTTTCAAAAATTATATAAATGTAAATTTTTTGAAAGATCTCTCAGATCTTTAATATGCACATAATCCGCAATTTGTAAAGATGATTATATTTGTGAGTGTAAGTGCTTCAAATAACTTCAAATAAAGTATTTTGAAAACTCAAAAATGTTCTGTGAAAATGAGCTTCAAATTTCGCATTTTAGTAGTGCTAAAAAGCCATTTTCTCTTAAACGGTACATAATTTTTAAAAGAAAATTGCCATTTACGGCTAGGTTTTTGTGTTCTTTAATATTCTAAAATTAATGTTTCTGTTCTACCAATAGGAAACCGAAAAATTAAGAAAATGACAAAAAAATGTACTTTTGGCGATGATAGATGGTAGCTGGCAAGAAAGAGTATGTGGCAATTCCGAATAGCTAGCGAAGACCCAGGAAAATAGAAAACTAATACGGGAAAGTCTGTGCCATTCTGTTTCTGTTTTTTGACAAATAAATAAATAAAATAAATACGGTCATGCTTAATTTTTTCAAAATACGAGTAGTTTTTCTTTAATTTTGTAACAAACGTAATAGGCCGCTGTAAATTTACTGCGCTTCGGACAGCTGGATGCGTCGTAAATTAGAATGTGCAATTTTGTATATTATTTCTTTCTTCGTTTTTTACATTCGAACTTTGTTATAGACTTACACATTAATATTTTAGAAATTGTTTATTTTGAAATATTTGAAATAAGTAAAAAGAATTAATAGCTCTCAGAATAGCGACAATGCAGGGTCTGCAACAATGGAATTCACTTTGCGCTCGCGAATATCTGTGAATTAGTGTCATTGTTGTGACCTAATGGAGCTGTATGAAAAGGAGCTATAATTGTCTAATTTATGTTGATATTTGCAGGCAAATATTTAGTTTTGCACCAAATGCTGTACCATTTGTAGTGAGTAGAGAATTTGTTGCATCGTGCCCGTTTCGAGCCCGTCGCCGCGCCGGCTCGCCCGTGCCGGCTTCGCCGCGCCGCCCGGCCCACAAGGGGCGGATGTCCCGGCGGCGTGGAAGGGGAATGGGAAGGGGGAGTGGGGTGAGGTGTTTTTCGAAATTTCACTTACCGTCGCTCCTATTTATCCGATTGCATGTTTGACACGGCGTTGGATTCTGGAAGCGTGTCGCCATCGCGCTATAAGCCCACATTTTTGAAATTGTTCCCGGAAGTACGAGAAAAATTTTAAAAATCGAGTTTCTGCTAGTTTTTTTTGGAAAAAGGGCTTCGTAGCGTAAATTCTATTATAAACAGGAGTCAAATGCCGTTTACAGATCGAAAATCGGACCATTTGTTCAGACGTTATCGGTAAAGTAAATTCCTGCTGATGGTGCTGCGATCTATTGAATTTTCCTACAAGTTTTTTTCGGTACATTTAGCCTTAAGCGAGAAATAAAAAGCAGTCGAATTGTGTAAATTGGATGCTTTTTTTTAATTTCTCGTTTAATTTTGTTTTTCTGAACAAATATATTTATTTCTTTTGTAAATAATAACCAATTTATATGTTTCTGAAGTGTTTCTATGCTTCTATTATGTAAATTTTCGCCTATAAATCAATTTTTCAAACCAACTTTTGAGTGCTCATTGCGGCTCAACCATTCGGAATATCCACCTACTTTATTAGACAAAATATGCTTAGAATTGTCTTAAGGCGGTTAGAGCGAGATACGTGTTATGTTTAACATGCCTTTTTTTATTGTATTAATCGAAAGATGAGAGGTTCTTCTATGTTCTGGAAAAGTTTGAATCGATTTCACCGTCTAGTTTTGGCGTAACGAGACCGTAAAATTTGTTGTTTTAACACGGGCTCTTAGGCCCGCAACAGACTACACCGAGGAATGCGTTGCGAGAAATGTGCGACGAGAAATGTGGAAAGAGGCCGGCGAGGCTGCGTCCACACACTACAAAGAGGTTATTCGATGTCTCGAAATGCCTCGATGTGCCACAAGCCGAGTGTGAAGGCAGCAGTTTTAGCTATGAGATCATCTGAGAGTCCCATTTCTTGTTTTATTAAATGCAATGTAATTTTAACTCGTTATATCCTTGTTTTGTTACAATAATCGTAAACCATTTGTTCAACGAGTTCGAATTACCTAGAGAGAAACACATTACTACATTGCATTCAAATCATTATTTAATGTAAAAAAACAGGAAGTGAAGTGACGTATAACGGAGAAGTTGTACATCAGCAAATTTTCTTGAACTCCGTAATCTCTACCACGCTGTGGTTTACTATATTTGTTGGTTGAATAATGAATAGATAATGAATGATCAAATAATTCATAATAAAATTCACAATTAATAATCATTCATTCATAAATACCAATTAAGAAAAAGTAATAAATTAATTCAATTCTTTCACAATACCCTTTCAAGTTTCTTGCTTCAAATTTTTATTTTTATATTACTCATTATGAGCGGGTTTCACACAAATAAGAATATCTTCCATACAGTTTTTACTTGTTCATTTCCGTTTTAAGAGAAAATTCAAGAAAACAATTAAAAAACTCGTAGTTTATCGCATCTTTTACTGCCAAATGTTATAACCTCACTCAGTTCTATGCACTGTTTGGTGTTCTCCTGCGGCAGAGAACGCCTAAATGCATAACAAGTGAAGGAGTAGAAATGTGTCCGAGAAAACTCGCTCGCCGACACGGTGGAAGGCCCGCAACAGACTACACCGAGGAATGTGTTTCCAGAAATGTGCGACGAGAAATGTGGAAAATCGAAACAAGGTACTCTTATGGACCTCCACACACTAGAAAGAGTTTTCTCGTTCGCCTCTGCGGAGGCGAAAGAGATCCTCGCTCGAGTCGGTCGGCGAGCGAGTTTTCTCGGACACATTTCTGTTCCCTCATTTGTTTTTTAGGTTTTCTACGCTCTGTGGGATTACCAGACGTTTAAACATTTGGATTGGCGCGATCGTGGTGCGAAGCTGGAAGCAGGTGAGAAGTGATATTGGAGTGTTTTGTAGTGTGAAATTTCGAGCAGCAGAAATGAATTTAGAAAAATTAATTGAGTGTGTGAAAAATTACCCGTATTTGTACGAAACTAGTAATGAACAATACAAAAATATAAAGTTGAAGGATGAAACGTGGAGGACTCTATCCGAAGAATTAAATGGAAGTAAGCTAACTCATTTGGAATTATAATTAGCATTTATGTATTTACAAACAGTTTATTGTTAATTTAAATAGCAACGCCATCTTTAGTTTACACAGCAGCTTAACTATAATTTTAACAGCAATAATATAAGATGATTCTTTAACAATTTAAAATATGTTTTCTATAACTAATTTTCATATTCATTAACAATTCAATAAAATATGTATTGATCTTTGTACTTTTCATCAGATTATTTTCTTTTATATTTGGAACAAATGACCTTGCATTTCAAATCACATATCTTGTGATGTTGCAATGGGTGTTTTCAGATGCCAAAGAAGAATGGAAAAAGTTAAGAGACTGTCACCGAGATGCCCTTAAAAGGAAAGTTGTACGTTCAGGGCAAGAGGGACAAGTAAAAAAAAAATGGAGATATGAAGAGCAAATGGCCTTCCTTTTGCCTTCAATGGCAAATAGAGAAAGGCATAGCAACATGCAAGAGGAGGCAAAATTGTACCAGTTACAAGTACAAGATATTGAAGAAGAAATGCCTTGTTCTTCTAGTGCTGGAACTGAAATCAAGGAAACTTCAAGCACTCCAAAATTGGGGAAAAAAGTTGACCCAATTTTGGAGTACTTGGAAAAAGGAAGGAGGGAAAGAGAAGCCAGATGGCAAAGTAGGATGAAGGCAGATGAAGAAAAGGACGAGTTAGATTATTTTTTTTTGTCTATGTTACACTCCACCATAAAATTACCCAAGGCATACCAAAGGCACATTAAAAATATTTTGTTTGCAGCAGTCCAAGAGGCAGAGGCACAGGTGGAGTTGGAAGAGAATTCATCAAGTGATTGCGTGTATTTTGCTAATGAATAAATAAATACTTATTAGGAAATGCTGGATTACTTTGTCATTAATGTCTCATCAAAATGTTTATTCCATGATCCTATAATTTTGTGAGCCCATCAATAAATTTAGTGTGTGATAAAATAATGCATGGTAAGTATATTATTAATTTTTAAATTAGTGTAAATGTTGCAAAGATTTACACTCATTTAAATATTAAGGAATTTACAAGGAAATCTTTTATAATTTTTGTTTTGTTTTGGTGGACTTGGAAGTTACAGATAAAATAGGTATTGTTCCACAGAATAGAATTACAAACTTAAAGATAACGCCTTTTTAATGTAAGTTAAAGTTGTATGAAATTTATCAGTAATAACTATGAATTAATACTTTTAAATATGGTTTATTGTATCAAGAATCTCATTTGTTTAAAATAGCTCAGAGGGGTACAGATGAACACCAAAGTCATGCATTCTAGAGCTACGTTTCAGCTCTTGAATTATAAAATTGTGAAGTAAATAAGAAGAGGTTATCAGTGTATTTTTTGAGAAAAATCTAAAATCTACAATTCAATTTTAAGAATTATTTTGTTAAAAATAATAATACAAGAAAATTCAAAGGTTAAGTCAAAGATAAAACAAAAGAAACATTTAAAAATGACCTTTCCTAATTGCATCCATTTGCCATGGAATACTCCCTTGCGATGAAGAAAAAAATTTCATGTATTTTTCTCTAATTTCAAATGCTTTTTTTGTAGCATTATAACCATAATGTTTTAATGGAATGAACTGGTCTTTAGGTTCACTGAAATCTTCTTCCTCTCTAAAATTAATCAAGTCTTGTTCTACACTGTGAGTGTTCTTTTGAGTTCTGAGGTAATTATGTAAAACTACTGTTGCTTTCACAACTTTGTCCACTGTTTTTATATCGCATTCGAATGGTTTCAGGAATACCCTCCATCTTGCTGCTAAAATACCAAATGCACTTTCTACTAATCTCCTGGCTCTAGAGAGCCTATAGTTAAAAATTTTCTTTTCAGTGCTCTGCAACTGAGTCTTAGGAAATGGTCTCATTAAATTCTCTAGCAGGGGAAATGCCTCATCTCCTACAAATACATATGGGAGACTGTCTTTACTACCTTCTAATATGCATGGTTCTGGAAGATCAAGTTTATTACTTCGCAAGGCCTTTCCAAACATGCTTTCATTAAAAACATGTCCATCACTAAATTTACCACAGGAGCCAATGTCTACAACAGAAAACTTATAGTCAGCATCAACAACTGCAAATAGAATTATGGAAAATTGTTTTTTATAATTAAAGAATTGGGATCCACTTTTCATGGGCTTTCTTATAACCACATGTTTCCCATCAATTGCCCCAACAGTTATTAAACTGCCAAAGCTGCTCAAAATCTCTGCTATTGTGAAGCCACAACTGTTTATCTGGCTTCGGTAAGTACAGTGGTTGTAAATGTGTCCATAGGGCATCACAGACCTCATTAACAATCTGGGCTACTGTACTTTCTCCTATTCTAAAGCTATAAGACAGTGTTCTATATGACACCCCAGTGGCTAAATATCTGAAAGAGAGAGAATTGTGTTAGTCTTGAACATCAAAAGTAAATCAAGTGGATTTCTTTTTTAATTGACTGAATCGTTGAAAATGTATTGTTAAAAACAAAATATATTAAAAAAGTATATTTATTTTCAACAATGAAGTTAAGAATATTTGCCTTAGGGTGACGGTTAGCCGTTCTTCGGTTCCAATGGGCCTCCGAAAATTAGTGGAGTGAAAAATAGTTTTTTAATGGTCGATTCCACGATCTGGTGAATGTCCATAAATTGCACCCTGGTAACCCGCAAATATTTTCGAAAGGACTCGTCATCTAAATCCGGTACCAGACTGTGGAATTCGCCTTTTTCTTCGCGAAAGCGAATGTGGTTCCTCACCCACATGCTTCGGAGTCGTTTACGAATTAAATGAAGAATAACTATTTCCTCTTCTTCGGACTCTGCATCATCTGACGATTCCATTTGATTTATTGCAACATCGTTCATGGTGAGTTCAAAACAATATCAAATGAAATAATTAGGTACCTATCACAGCCAGGGGCGGATTCGCGCGTAGGCACAGAAAGCACGTGCCTACGGCGGCAAAGTTTAGAGGCGGCAAAAACTTTGATCTAAATTTGTGACAATACGTTTCTAAAATTTATATAATGAATAAATTATATATATTTTAATAAATACAATTTTGATAATATGAAGATGACTTATTTCGTTTATATTTTCTAATGTTAATAGTACAGATGTACATAATTTTAAGAATTAATCGTAGAACAACGGTCGGCAATTTTTTAATGTGCCTACAGGCGACAAAATTGTTATTCCACTCTGATCACAGCTCATTTCATTTCCGTGTAGCCCGCTCTGCAGGACGCACAGAAACCAAAAAGTATACAGTGTTATCGAGACCCACGATTGTGGCATTTCGAGACATCGAATGACTCTTTCTAGTGTGTGGACGCGGCCTCGCTGGCCTCTTTCCGCATTTCTCGTTGCACATTTCTGGAAACACATTCCTCGGTGTAGTCTGTTGCGGGCCTAAGATATACATGTGTGTCAACTAGCCGCCTTTTGGGCAAAATTTTTGAAGCCAGATTGAGGCTAGTTCCTCGCTTATCCGTACGGTGCGCACGATCGGATTGGGCATTGATGATGGCGTTTCGCGCACTTAGTATTTTCTGGTGTTTTCGTTGCAAGAAAGCTATAACCCTTCACTGAATACACATAATTGGGGAATCGCTACTGTAAATGTATCGGGATCTTTTAAGACCTATTATACAGGCTGACAGGGGTGTTAAATTTTTTGAAATGTTTTGTAGCGAGAGCCATGCATCTTTGCAATTATATGATTTAAGTACCAAAGAATGAGGATTTCCATTTAAAAACAGGAGTTGGAGTTATAACAACAAAAAACAATAGGGATTACATTTACGAAAATCACTTAAACAGTGATTTACCATTCATCTCACATTCATGTTGTTCAGCAGTCAACAGGTTTGTTCTTTGCAACGGTATATTCATCACTGACCCCATTGAAAATCTATTTCAGTGTCAATTATAATTTTCTAGTAATGTTTTACAAATTAAAAAAATGTAGTTTATTATAATTCAACTCAATTCTTTATTTCAATATTAAATAATATTTGTACATATTATTTTCTGAAATAATTACTATTTTATGATTTACAGTTCTCAAAATCACATAACCTACTTACAAACAGTATACATATACAGTTTACATACATTCTTAATTTCCTAAATATATTAATGTACATAAATGTTACGTAAGTAACTTATGAATAACTTTTACATTTATTGCAGAATTATCATTATTAACATTCATTTGCCTGTACTTAAATTTCAAATTGCTGTTGGATATGTGCAAACCATTCATTGTAAAATTGCTTTGACTATGAATTTATGAAGAAGAATAATGTACCGGTACTTTTGAGAAAAGTCTTATGCTATTCTTGTAACTTTTCATGACATCTGGTGACAGGTAGAATATCTTAATATCTGCTTATGTAGGGTTTTTCTCACACAGAATTATGATTGTGTTATTGTCTATTTGTTGTGCTATGGTGGTGAATAGAAGTGAGCCATGTTGTGTTTCAATTGAAAATATTATGGTTCTGGGTACTGATAAACATCGGAAGGCAAGAATTTTAAATTATTGAAAGTATTTTTATGCGAAATACATGACCCAATTTGTACTATAGTTGTAACACATTGTTTTTGTAGTTTTAATATTTCTTTCACCAGAAATTTACTTGCATTTTCCCACAATCCTAAATTTTACTGTGAAAAAGTTTCCATACTATTCATGAAACAGTTTACACGGTTCTCAGTTATCTGAATTGTGTTCTCTCTATTAACTTCTACGAAAACCTAACAACCACTTTATTTCACTTCCCACCATGTTATCAGTTGAAACACAACATGGCTTCAAAAACATAACATTAATTTCAAGAACGAAAAATGAAGGTCTTCATTCTTGAAGGTACTTTTTAGAACCACTGCACAGAATATCACCACCATGAATAATCCACGTTCTTACTACAATATTTATATACATAACCTCTATGCCTATATTGAAATACCATCAGTTGCCTTTTTATAATCACATCTTGTCAACAATATGTACAAAAAACACATTCTCTGGTTCACATTTCACAATCGTGTCCTATGATTTTCGAAGAAGACTAACTATTTGTTTATTCTCAAATCTTTTTTCAAACATCAACAAGTTTGTCTGACACCCTTTGGATAGATTCAATTGATCTTCTTGATGAATTATAGTTGCTTCCCTCAAAATTTGTTCGTAATCATCTTCTGAAAATTAAAAAGTTTTAAAATATATTTTTAATTCTTAGGTAGTAAATTACACGTCATGAAGTTTGTAATTGCATATAATTAAAAAAATCAATAATTAATATTAATTAAAAAATAGTACACAATAAGCAATATACACATTTACCATACCAATAACGTTCAGTATCAGGATCACAGTCATCAGATATGTTTGATGAACAGGCATGGTGTTCCAATGGCAGTCTCTGTATCTTTGCCCAACATAACCACTGAAATTTCAACAAAATTAAACAAGAATGAAAAATAATAAGATAAACAAATAAATTCTTACATTTGTTAATCTTAAAAATTACCATTTTAATTATAACAAATTCTATCTTCAGGTATGGCCTGTAAATCATATCCTCTACAAGTTACCATATTAATTTTTAATATTATTGAAAACTTGTATCGAATGCATGTTTATCATTGTAAATATTCCGAGAAACATCACCTGCAAATCTATTTGGATTATCTTCCATTTTTAGTTTTTAGCATGCAAATTTTCAATTTGCATTCTGCATTATATTCTTTGATTGCACAATTTAAGTCCTGGAATTTGTTTCCGAATTGGTGTATAAATAACGATTACACTAGTTTGGTTGTTTATTTTCACAATATTGATTGTGTATGATTTTACAATGATTGTGTATCTATTTGATAAGTACATAAGAGTAGGTGATAATTGGTATATGTACTTACATTTCGCAGAACATTTTCATTGTTTAAATTCTTGACGCATATAATCATTGTCATTTAATTTTCTCCTTTTCTGGGAAACTTCAACCTATTTCGTTTTAATATCTTGAATTTCTCACTACTTGTAAACTATAAATTTACTTCAACTCCGTAATAAATTTTTTACTACAATAGATCAGTCAAGTCTACTATTCACCGTGCTATCAATAGAAGCCATCTTGTCCCACAAAATGCCCAAGTCGTTCGTCAGCGCTTAAAGCGAGAGCTGTGAGAACTAGCCTCACATTAT
>JAHLJT010009355.1:65163480-65194489 GCA_031308135.1 Acheta domesticus
TAGCTATTCAGAAGAAATGTCTAACATTTTCAAAAGTATTATTTATATTTAAAAGTTGTGGGTGTAACAGAGAGCGAACAGTTAAATCTTTTACGGTCTTCACGACTGACTTTTCATTCCTCTGCTCGGATAAGTCTAATAATATACAGTACAATATTATGAGAGTAAATTAAGTCTGCCTATACCACACCCCACGCTGAAAACATAGTTGATCATCGATCATCAAAATCCATTGATTGCTTTTCACGTTTATTGAGCCCATGGTGAAGAACGTAACTCTCCTTTCTTCTTGGAGAGCGCGGTTAAGGATTTGTATTACTCAATCTGAGTCAAAAATATTACCAATTGTTTTTTTTCTCGTAATGGAAACAACGCCAGTAGATTATGGCGTTTTAAAATGTTCACGTCACGTACGGTGAAAAATGAACCCTGTTCCCTCCGCGCATTTCGCGCAGGCAGGGTCAAACGCGTGCGCGCGGGTAGAGAGGAAGCAGCACTTAGCGCCTCGCAAGAGGAAAAGGCGCTTCCTTGGAATAGCGGCTGCGCGACCGCCTGAGAAGTGGCGCTGCGCAGAGCTGTTCGGAGCCGCGTGGTCGCGTCCCAAACGCACTTCCAGTGAAGTCACTTCCAGTCAAGTCAGAGCCTTGACGAACAGACGCATTTGCAGTGCAGTGGGAGTGAATGGGATGAACAAACGGTTATGTGTATAATGGATCTACGGTTTGATGGAATTACAGGATGTATCTTAATTATAGACAGTCAACCTCAGCACACGACATATTATGATTATGTTCATTATTTTATTATGGAACTTCTAAAAAAACTATTTGCAGGTACAACATTTCACGTGACCACATACATCCGCTTCCTCAGGAACATACAGCTTACATAATTTCAGTTAAAATATATTTCAAACTATGACGTCGGAATCAAACAATATTAAAATATTAAAAAGTTATATATGTCATGTTTCGTAATTATTACAATAGTCCATATAATTCTTGTCTCACGAGTAGTAATAGATTTAAATAATGCAGTTTTTATGTTTTTCAATATGTACCTACTCGGCATTTCTCTATCACTCACGGTTTTCTGTTATATTAATTATTTTTAAATATGTGTAAATGTTTGTAAATGTGTTTTTCGTCCATTTACCAATTGTCAATTTAAATGTTCTAGAGTACTGCAAATACGGCGGAATCAAATGAACTAAATCACATGAGAGCGTTGCTATAAACTATTGTGTAGGATCAGACGTATGTAGACATGTACAAACATGATCTAGAGAAACACAAGTTCATGAGAACTACGCCAGTTGTGAGATAGTTGTGAACCAGTGAACACGTCATTGCTGTGAACCAGTGAACACGTCATTGAGTCCTGGCGGGGTCAGAATACCGGTGCCTTCTGCTCTGATCATTAGATTTCCATGGTTTCTCTGATCAACACCAGGCAAACGCAGGAGCAGTACCCTAACAAACGGGCCACGTACCGCGCGCGATCTTTCCTTTCCTTCCTTATCCTACCCTCACTTACTTACACACACTTACCCTTACACGCACGACCACCACACACGTCGGGAGCCCACTCAGATGCATAAAGTGTGTCCCGGCTGGGGCGGAGTCCCGCTGGAAGGAGGTACCTGGTTGGGGCAACCCCCGAAAGCCGATCGTGGATGGCGTCGGATTTCACCATCCAGCGGGGGAAAATTCACCGGCACCTTCAGCATTAAAAAAGCTCTACAGATCTGGGACTAATAACCTTAGCAGTTGACGCGCCCGAAAATATTAATCGATCAATCAATCCTGCAATTTTCTACTATATGTTCATTTGCAAGAAATTGATCATTTTCGCCCCATCTACATGCCCTAGAAGTTTGTAACATTTATTCTGAGGCTCTTGTAGATGAAGTAATAAATGCCAGTCTCCATAGAATTGCTGTGGAGGAGGAAAAAAAAAAACGTCGGCCGGAGGGTCGGCGCCCGCGCCTGCGCTGACCGCCAGCGGCCACAGCCTCCACCACGTGCGAGGAGCGGATGTCCAGCGGGCCTGGGAAGAGGAGATTGCGAGGCGGAGTCCCGCTACAACAATGACGCGAGCGGGGAAATCTGAATGAATGATCAGACGGAAATGAAATAGTCCAGTTAAAACGCTCACCTTATACGATTAGTTTGAAAAAAGAAGAAAACGAGATAGAATGGAAGGAGGAGGAAGTCTAAGATTGTTAAAAAAGCAGCTAATGTAAGACGAAATGGGAACTTATACTATTTTTAAAAGTAAAAACACACACAAAATGATAAAACGACATAAATCAGATAGTACAAGTAGTGCCGAATCTCAAAGATAGTTCTTGTAAAAATTAAAAGGAGTAAAAGAGGGAGTAAAAGGAGAATTATAAATATTTATGTTTGATATATGTTTTCTTAGTTACATAGTTGTACTTTCCCTATACTATGTATTCTTAACTTGTCTTCGCATGTCTTTACATGTTCTGTACAAACCCTACCACCGAGCGAAGGCTCATTAGCAGGAAATTATTATTAATGTTATTATTATTATTATCATTATTATCATCATCATCTTCTTCTTCTTCTTCTTCCTCTTTCAAAGCCCTACAGCCAGATGTAGGCCTGGGCTGCCTTGACAATTCGCTTCCATTCTTGTCTTCTATCGACTCTCCTGTCATCGACTAGCAATATCCATCTTCATCAGGTCATTCAGAACATCTTAAGTCCATATTTTCTTTGGTCTTCATTGTTTTCTTGTTCGAATAATGTTGTTCATATGCATAATTCAGCACTCAGCATTCGCCATTCACAATTCCATATCGGCATTCTTTCTACTCCTATCCTCTGCACATGTTCCGGCCAAGAAATTCTGCGAGATTCACAAATTGTTCCCCTTTCAGTATGTTACTTATTATGCCACATTGTTCATATTCACATTAATTTCCCGCTATTTAGTAAAAAATTATTCTGTACCTAGAGATGACAAATAAACATAGATGTTTCTAAAACATTCACATTTTGGAATGTTACATAATCTTAGATGATTTTAGAAACATCGATATTATAGCATTGTTGTTTTACCTTCGATATTTTATTCAGATCGATACATTTGTTCATAAACACCAATGAAAAAAAAATCTCATGATATAAATGAAATTTCCAGTGTCTACAGTTTTTTGAGGATTGCTCGCAATCAACAGCCATTCTCAACTGTCACAGTTGTCGATTTCCAGACGGCACGAAACCATTTGCTATTCGCAACTTTTCTCCAGTTTTTTTAAAATTATTTTTTACGTGGTAATGTCGTTGAACTGCTTTGTGAACCTTGACTACACAGAACATTAATTAGAAAATTAAGATGATAATCCACTTAAAGGCAGAATATATATTAAACTAATATCGACGAGTTGTGTAATACATTTCAACCAAGACATTTTACTTTTATATATTTCATCATATTTAAAACATCGATATTTTAAACGATGTTTTGTCGATGTTTCCATGGACATCAAAAATCTTTTGTTGATGTATCGATGTATCGCTAACGTTTGCCATCTCTACACGTACTACCTGAATCGGCTTTGCGTTTGACTGAGAGGCCCTGACCGATGAGATCCTCCCCGTCGCGGCGCGGCGAGAAGCGGCGTGGCGCGCGGGCCGCGACGAGGAAGGCCCCGAGAAGGCCGCGGAGGCTGCGGTCTCGGCTGCGGCTGCGGCCCGCGGCGCAGCGTGACTCACGGCGAGTTCCGGCGGCGGCGGCGGTGGCGGCGCGGAGGGCGGAGCAGGGGGCGGGGCGGCCGGCGCACCGTTACGCCGCACTCCGCATCTCACCGCGCCGCGCTGCGCTCTAGGCCAGGGTCAGCCCCGCTGCCGCTGCTGCTGTCGCTGCCGCCGCCGCCGCCGCCGTGCTGCTGACAGCCGCTGAGGCGTCGAGCGTGCGGAGGTTACAGGTGGCGACGGTGGGCGTGGCTCTCGACGCATCTGGCACACGCTGCATCGGCACGAGATCCACAAGGCGTGTTTAGAAGGGTGGGATATGCGAGGCATTTTTATTCTGATGGAACCGTTGACGGGTATGTGGTAGTGGCGGTGTTTAATGGTGGTTGGATATTGGGGCTTTATGAACTGTAAACCTACAGCGTTTTATAACGAACGTGATATCTCGACATTTCATCAAAGAGATTTGAATCCTTAGAGCTTTCCTTCTTACACATAAAGTCCGTTTGTACTTACAAGTGTGCAATTTTTTCGTAATAAATAATGTATTAAAGACGGACTCTGAAGCATCCTTCTGAGGCGCGGAGCGAATTACTTGCGCCGCGGTGACGTCAAAGCCGCTTGCGCCGACGGCAGACCTAATGCAACATTATAATTATAAAATCTGCGTCTGATCCGTGACGTCACGAACTTCAGGCCTTCGAATTCTCCATATTTCCTGGGCAAAATTCGCAACAACAGAAATAATTTATTTTTTATTGAGACACGTGACTGGATGTAACCAAAGATTTAGTTCTCTCACAACCATGTGTGTGCGTGTGTACGTGTGTGTATTGTTATTTCGAGTTTAAATGGAATTTTTGAAAAATTATAACTAATAACTAAACAACTTCTCTTTAAATTAGAACATGTTTTGAAAATAATTTTAACTACATTACAAAAATTATTAATATTTATTTCACATGTAACAAAAATAAGGAAAGAGGTAGGAGAAGAGCATCTTGTGATTTATAGTTTCATCTTGCATCCAAGATCTCTCTCTTACGCATCTAAGATTTTATGCTATGTTACGAAATAATGCTTTATTTTTAATTTATTAAATGAACTTATTGTGCCACAACATTAGCTCATAGTCAGCCTGCTTGGTTTCCTTGGTGTGATCCCTGGTTCGATTCCCGGTCGTGACAAAAATAGTTATAGCTCTCCATTACAAGCATCTCAGTTTCTAAAGCGGTCTGACGTAAGAAAAGCTAAATACGGTGAAGGGCATTAGACACACTCGCCACGTGTGTCCCTTACTTCCAGGCGTGGATAATAAATAAACAGGGCCCAGGCCTTGGAACACCTCTAGCAGGCAAATGGATTAATTTGACTCTACAAAACTCAAATACTTACATAAAAATGTTTCTATTGATTTATTTATCCTTTGCTTTCAGTATTTAACCGATTTTGGGTGAGTGTTCTCGGGTCATTTACTTCTTAATATATTTTTTCAGATATTTTTAATGTACACTGGACAATTAAGTTTTTCCTTGGTTTGCAGATTTGGCCAATTTTCCTTCAGATAACAGCGGGGAGCAGGTTGGAACCTCGCGTCCGGGCACTCCTCGCTCCGGCGGCTTCGTCGTGGCAGTGCACTGCAGAAGAGAAAAGCGACCACGATCCAAGAGCCCAGCGCCAAATTGGCGCTGCTCATCCGACCCTTTGTACACAAGAGCTTTCACACTCACCAGCGCTTGGGAGACACAATGCGAGTGGTTACTATGAATGCGGCTGCTACTGCAGAGATTCAGTTCTTGCGGTTAGGATAATTAGGGTTTTGTGTATTATTGCCCAGGTCGTGTATTAAAAACGTCTATGTACACGTTTGGAGTCTTTCGCCATGACAATTATTTTATCAGATATTTAACAATATCAAGACTCCAAATTGTGTCTTGTAAATCATCTGCCGTTACTTAGGAAAGTATTGAAATGATTCAGGCTTTATTCTACAATACATTCTACTACACATTCATAGAATTATCTGTCAGAGTTTTTGAAGAACTTACGAGTAATAATTAAAGTTTACAAAGGTACCTAGAACTCTTCACTACAAAAAGAAATACTTGAATAAATGTCAGTCTTTTATTACGTTAGTGGTTTACTACGTTCGCTGTTGTCATGAGAAACCCGCTTCCTCTTACAACAGAATTAAATAGTATGATACAATTAATTCGACGAATCAAATACACCTGAAGTGAAAGCAATTTGGAGAGCCTCCGCAAAGGGTTTTTTGCTATAGCAATTTTTACAAAGGCCCATTGCTTTCAATCCTTAAATGAGGCAGTCGTTTATGACATTTTTATATACAGTTAATTCTATATTTTTGTTAATTTTTTTCCAATATAGTCCATACATATACGAACCCAACGTATTCACAGTACTCCACTAAACCGTTTTCCTCATAAAACAAAGCGTGGATACCTAATGAACAAATAAATGCAAGAACGCACAAACGAAAGAACAAACAAGCAAACAGATGAACAAACAAACAAACAAACAAATCTGACAAAGAGGAAACCAACTTACTACGCTCACTGGATCCCAAAATTCAATTTTTATTCAAATATAAAACCGATGTACTGCAAATTCCTACAACTTTCCTCGTGTTTCTATAGCGGAAAGATGGGCAACAAGATGTTTTATTGTGGATGTCATTTTCCTAATTCCAACTTCAGGAAGAGGGTTTACAAAAGACCACTACTCTACAAGAGTAGCTTCCAAATTTGTATGAGTTGCCAATGCAAACGAATATCGTGCAGTTCCCAAAGTGAATAACTCGCGGGAATCGCATATGTGGAACCTGAGACGCAGAAGTAAGTCCCGAAGGTGTAGTGCATGTTTTTATCGTGAACGGTAGCAATGCTCTTCCCCCGCTGGTTGGTAAGATCCGGCGCCGACCTTCACTTCTGTGTTTCCGAACTAGGTATTTCCCACCAGCGTTGCACAGCCCCAGCCGAGACAAGCACTACGATCTCGACATGAGTGGTAGTGAAGCGCATGTAAGTGTAAGTGTGTGCAAGTAGGGGGTGAGGATAGAATACGGAAGAGGACGGTCCGCGCGCGGTACTTGGCTCGTTCTTAGGGCACTGCTCCGGCATTCGCCTGGTGTTGATCGGAGAGACCCCAGAAAACTACCGATCAGAGCAGCCGACCTCTGGAATTCTCCTGCAGACGGCGGCTGGATTCGACCTAGCAGTCTAGCCAGTGTCGAAATCCCTCCCACCGTCGGGAGTGGAAACTTAGGACCTCCCGGTCAGAGGCACTGCATTGACATGTCCTGAGCCACCTCAGGCGGCAGCAAGGGGACGTCGGCGGCGGGTCGCGTGGCGGAGCGGCGCCGGGCAGTCCAGCGGGAGAGGGGGGGGAGAAATCGCGCGCGCGCGGCGCTGCACCCGGGGCGCCGCCCCCGCGCGGGCCTTTTCTCCTGCGGCGCCCGCTCTCGCCCGCCCCGCCCCGCCCCGCCCCGCCCCGACCCAACCGCTCGCGCCGCGCCACGCTGCGCGCCGCCGAGCGGCGTCGGACCTCTCTGGCGCGCGCGGGGAATGACCTGCCAACGACCTTGCGCCGCCGCCGCCGCCCGGCGAGGCACCTCGTGGCGCCCGCGATGCGCCGCTGTCACTCCCGCCCGCGACCGACGCCCCCGCCGGCGCCGCGCCCAGACACCGTTGGCCGGATAAACGCGTTTCCAACAGGCCCGACTCGGGCCGGAAACGGCGAGGTCCCGACTGGAAATTGACTATTGTGAGGTCTCAGGATACTATTTTTTTACATGAATGACTTCATTTAAAAATTACCATGTACTATATCTCTATGTGATGTTTCTATGCCCCGTCAATTGCACTATTATTTGAAATTCCATTTACCACCGGCTTCTTTCAAAAATATAAACTTCCTTTTTTCTCAAATTTCCGCTTTCTCCCTGAGGCCGACACCTACACAATGCGTCGCCACGTCAAGAAACTAAAGCCAATAAAACTTGTCATCACCCGTCACTATTCGCCTTCTTATTGCCGGCTATCATCTACTGGGATGCGATGATCTCTGAACCATCTCCCGCAATGAAAAAACTGGTACCCTGGCACCTGGTGAAGGGTAAGATGCATATGACTAAACATATGTTTTTTATACAAATTACATTTCTAAATCACAGCAAGAAATGAAAAAAAAACTGCGACGTTATTAAAACTGTACGCTTTCTCTTCGTGACCTGTGGTGAACTAGTATGCTTAATACTGTGTCGCCTAAAACATTGGATCATCGAGAAATGGGCGTTTTTAGTTGTTGTTTTTTTTTTCGGAGGACCTTCAGTTGGTAGCGAACCAATTCCGTCTTCTTCTGGCACTGCCCGGGCTATCAGTAGATCACGAACGTCCAACGCTATCACTAATAAGAAAAAAGGTAACCTGCAGGACTACCAACATAATACTGTGTAATTAGTTATTTTTTCGTCTTCTTTATAGAATGTAATCTATCAATAAGGTCGGCAAAATTTTGCTTGACGAAAATTTCTTTTCATACCGACGAACTTCTCAAACTGAGGTCTTTTATTGGTTACCCATGATTCATTGTAAGTTCTCTAGAACAAAACTCACAAAAGAAAATACCTCTAAAATGCGGAGTTAACTACCGGGAAGTGATGACATCTTAAGCGTTGCCATGTACTTTGAGTTGTCTGATGTTGCTTCGGTCATTCGCCGCCCTCACTGCGTCGCCAGTCATCGTTCACGCAATCATCTTTCACCACTTCCGATCCCGCCCGCCCCGCCGTTCTCATTCCTGTTTTCACCACCCTATTCTTGCCCTCCATTTCCAGCAGGACGCGGAGTCCGGCTGAGATGGCTCAGTGCAACTTGTCCCTGCAGTGTCTGATTGGGAGGTCCCATGGTTCGAATACCGACGATGGCAGATTTTAGACACAATCTAGATAGTTAAGTAGAATTTTTTTTTCAATCACTGACTGGCGAAGAATCCCATCGACCGGCTGCTCTGATCGGCACGTTTCCGTGGTTTCTCCGATCAACACCAAGAGAATATCGGATCAGTACCTCAGAAAACAGGTCAAGGACCGCGCACGAACTTTACTACCTCACATTTATCCCCTCCCCTTCCGTCACATATACGCATTTACATGCTCTTCTACACATATCGGGAGGCCAGACTAGAGTTTAGAGCAAGACCGACCTGGGGTGGTGCCCCCCTCCCCATGGGAAGATATCTGGAGGTGGAAAATTTTCCAAGCCGACACAGAGGTCGGCGCTGGACCTCACGTTGTAACAGGGGAGGAACACCGCCACTTCCCGGGTTACAACATGAACTACACTGAAGGGAATAATTACGAAAGTATTTGTCGCATCCAGAAACACACAACATTCACTCATTTTCCCGTTGGGTCACGCAACGCCGCTGCGAGGGTGGCGTGAGTAACAAATGAAAGACATCAGTATTTGGGGAGCCCCTCGGTTTCCCCTCGGAGGAGAAATTTTCGGTAAGCAACATTTTGCCGATCTTATTGACAGATTACACCCTAGAAAGCTGCCAAAAACGAACTAATTACAAAGTATTATGTTGGTATCCCTGCAGGTTACTTTTTTTTTCTTATTAGCCTTGGACGCTGGTGATCTACTGATATCCCGGGGAGTGCCAGAAGAAGACGGAACTAAAGCCGTCGCCGCCGCCCTCGCCACGTGGCGCGGCAGGCGCTTGAACCCCCGGACGCCCTGAATGGAAGCGCGGGCGCGGGCAAGGCCGGGGGCGCAGGTGCTGTTGACTGCACCGTGACGAAGCCGGTCGCGGGGTCAGGCGGCAGGTGAAGGCTCCGGCCATCCCATGCAAAGCACTGCGTGACTGGGAAGTCATTAACATATAAAGGACTTTCAACGACCCGGCCACTCGCCTCTTGGAGTTTTGATAGGTGCCTTTTGAGACCTTTTTCATTGTGAGGCCTTTGTGCACAATCAGGTAACGGCCCTTGATTTCATGCTCGATCAAAGCGAATATCCTGAATTGTGCGCGAAGACATTGTTTACATTAGTGGGAGAGTGTTCACGAAGGCGTTGTACATCGTATCTTATAGACATTCAGAGGTCTTTTGTGGAAATATCTTCAATATTTAAACTTGTGTTGAAAGTAAATTTTAACTTAATTTCAATCATCGCCTTGTAAGATAAATCTTTGGAAAAGAATGATGTGAAATGATTGATCTGCAATCTTCATGTAACAGAAATCAGATTACGTTTTAAAATTAACCATTTTTTTAATGATATTGACTCGAAGATGAAGTGTACGGTTATTATCCTTTTTTCTGGACGAATGGGATAAGGATTTATTTCAATCTGTATTTGAATAAAGGTTTTACTTTCATAAAGTCAAACCTAGTTCAAATCTATGTCAAATGAAATACCCTTTTTCTAAAAACTAAAAATACACAAAGAACATGCACCTCAGTATTATTTTTCTCACATCAGAATTATTAGTAGTAAATAAGGAACATAGTAAAGAAGCCTCGACTGTTTCTTTTCTATCTTTTCACTGCGACTGTTTTTTCCATCGTGCTGAGGTGTTATCATCTGTGAGTGACAATTTCTAAAAAATCTTTAGTAAACAGATAGGGATTCTTGTGATCTTCGCGTAACGATGCCAAAATAAATGCAACAATAAAATCGAACGACAGAAGCTTATTCGACCGAGAAACAACCTTTTCAGCTGCAGATGGCAGTTAAAATACTCTGTCCTAAAAACATTAATTTTCTTTATTCCTTTCTCTTAATGTATACGTTGCAACTGTATTGACTGATCACTAACCCTTGTTTATATAATGACAGATTATCTACTAGCCCATTCCTTCCAAATATTCTTGAGACATCGCCTTCCCCTAGTTTCACATTGTGATTCCCTCAGGTAGATATGTATCTCTACGAGCCCAACGCACGCCCTAGCCGCCGTAAAAAAAAGGCAGGGCTGCGTCGAGAAGGGTGAGTGTCGTTAAGTCCTGGCCCCTCCTTCTGGCTATAAATACAGGCGTCGCGACGGGCGGCCACGGGCGGCGGCGGCGAGCGGCGGCTCTGGAGTAACGGACCGCGTGGGGGGTCAACGCCTGGGCCCTCTCGGCGCGCGAATATTTCGGGGCCCCGGCCCGCGCCCATCGCCGCCGCCGTGAGTTTCTCCGGCGACCGGGGGTCATTGCTCGGCGGCGGCGGCGGCGGCAGGTGTCGCGCCCTCAGCGCTGCGCCCGGCCCCCTTCCGCAGCAGGCGGGCGATGCGCCCGGAGAGAGCGCCCCCCCCCAATCCCACCCCCTTCCCGCGGCCCCAGGGAAGGGAGGTGAAAGGGAGCCCTCTTGGCCCAAGTCACTCCCTGCCCCAGGTATGTAACGAAAATGCAGGCACACGCGCTAGCACTAAAGCGTTGCAAGGAGAAGGCACGTCATGGCCGCCACGTGCAAACAGCTGTCACATACATCACCATCCTCTGCTCAGTTTCCCTCTTATGTTTTAATGGCATGTCATATTTGAAAAAATCTTTTAGAATTACGATATATACTTAGTACTATATTTTCTTAGTATATCTTCTGATGACGAACGAAAACTTCCAGAAAAAATAATAGCCAACAAACGTATGAAAAGCATATAAAAGATTAGGATATTTAGAAATACATTTTATGGAAGTTCATGCACTGGTTTAAAAGTGATTGTAACATTTACTGTATTTTTGGTTCAAATGTATTCTTTTGTTGATATTTCTATTTAAAAAATAGAAACTTAGACAATGCTCCATTTCATCTATCTCACAAACTTGAATAGTTGTCTCTATTTCTTCCGATCCAATTGTTCAAATTTCAACACAACAATAGAATACGTTTTTACAAATGTTTACGAATCAATTAAGAATTTTATTTCTGTACAGAAAGTATCGTAGACAAAATACGCTCTTGTTCTTGGGATATTTATAAATGAACGACCAAAATATCTCATTATCCAACGCACACGGAGTAACGCCGCCTTTATATCAGAACATGACGGAAGCGTGTTAGTAGGTGCCACACAGTTAATGCTTATCCCAGAGAGCGTGGGAGATGCTCGTCGTCTAGCCTTTGCTCAGGGATTAATCGCCGGGGTGCAGGTGACAAGGCTGCTTGCAAGCGGAGCGCCAAATGCCAGGCGCAACGACTGGGCACTTCCTACTGGCGCTTCGGGCCACTGGCTGTCATCCACGCCAGGTTCCGCTCTTTTTATCCTCGGAAAAAGGAAGATGTGGAAGTAGTCATAACAAATGTGTGTTTATTATAGCAAACTGCTGCTTTCGAGGCGTGAGCCGTCACCACCAATTCAAAGCTTCTGAAGACTTATAAACAAAGTTCCCGTTACTTCAGAGATGACGGCGAAACAGCAAAATTGTGTTTCTGGACAATAGTGCACAAATAAGACAAAAAGTTGGATTTTTTCGCTTTACTTAAAATAATTGTGATATTTTCCGAGAGGAAAATAGGAATTTTACTTATTTACCGATAGGAATTGTTTTACTTATTTTGCGTTAGGAAATGCTTTACTTATTTTGGGATAAGAAATATAATATTATTTTGCGATAGGAAATGTTGAGAAGTTGGAAAAGAAATGTTGGGAAGTTGGGGAGTATTTCTGAAATTCAGATCAACTCCAATATTATTAACATTTAAAGTTTTTTAAAAGAAACAATAAAACTAATTGAGCTGACACAATCTTTTATATGCAATGATAATACCATTGCTGATAAGATTTTTATTTGCAATAACCGGGTTTCATCAGCTATGTCATCACCAGTAGGTATAATAGAGAGGAACAGCCAAAGTTATGTCTATCTGAACATCAACTAAACAAATCCATTGAAGTTTCCAATATATATTTTGTCAAGCACCTGCACAGCATAGGAATTGATACAGAATATGCTGTGTTCTAAGATTGAAATAACACTTATTTTAGTTACAAATATTTAACAGGCTCACATAAACAAAATAAGTAATTTGTTCACTTTAAGTTTGCCCATGCTTTTATGAGCACTGTTTTACATGCTACTGACTTCTAAATCTTCGCTAACCATGCACGCCTGAATATAGAGTGGGAAACAATGGCATATTAACGTACGGAAGGGACAAACAAGACTTTTTTCTCCGCGGGCAGAAGAATATTCATTTAATAATAACAATAAATAATAATAATAAATAATAATAACAATAATAATAATAATAATAATAATAATAATAATAATAATAATAACTAGTGGTGCAACAGAATGGCACAGACTTTCCCGTATTAGTTTTCATTTTCCTTCGATCTCAGCTAGCTATTCGGAACTGCCACATACTCGTGCCAGCTGCCATCTGTCGCCGCCCAAATTACATTTTTTGACATTTTCTTAAGTTTTTGGTTTCCTAATGCTACAACGGAAATATTAATTTAGAATCTTAAAGAACACAAAAACCACGTCCTATAGTGATTTTCCTTTAACAATTTGTAGCCGTTTTAAAGAAAATGGCATTTTCAAAAAACGTGTTCCTTTCAATTGGTTTTTCGTTATCAAGGAGCCACAGAAGAGGGGTTCTGGCTACACCACGTATTAGGGGATTTTTTTCTCAATTTAGCAACTGGTTTTATCCACCTTTTTGTCATCACGGCCCGGCAACGAATTTTTTTCTGGCGAAAATTTGCCGTTTTTTTCGCGCAGCATTACATAACTTTCCCTATACTACGTATATTACTCTGCATATATGTACGTATACAGGAAAGTAAAATCGATATTGTTTGGGGGTTTTCCACTACGTATTCACGTGAACTTAGTAACAATAGTTTACTTACCAGCAATTTGTTAAACTAGTAACAATAGTTCTATTAATGTTTTGTTCCTTTCGTAGCGACTTCCTAATATACTCCTAAAGTAATCTTACTTTACAAACAGCCATGCATGAGTTGCGACGATTTACAAGACGATGATCCGATGTAAAAAACAACAGTTTGTTATTCTGCCGATGGTAAACTAAGAGTAAATAAGTAATACATATCATCGTTTCTCGCATACTTTCGTTCAGAATAAAGATAAAACTTAAGAGTGGGTTATAGGGGCAGATTCGTAGCACATAACAGCTGGGAGAGAGCAAAGATTGCTGCACCATTTCATCTTGACGCGAAACGCAACGGCTGTTGCGCCCTTTGCAAAATCCCAAAATAGCGCGGGGGCAGCTTTGTTCCCCGCGGCGCGACGTGTCGCCCGGTGTTGCCGGAAGGCGTCATCTCTAGCGCCCACGCCGCGCGCCCGCCGCACTCCTCGCGGAAAACAACGGCTCCCCCCGTCGCCACCACCCCACCGCTGCCACCGCCCCTCCTCCCCCCCAGCTGCCGCCGCCGCGACTAGAGATGCGATATCGCAAACAAACATCGAAGTTTCTAAATATCGATGTTCAAAATTAAAACATCGCTTTTAAAAAAACAAAACAAAAACATCGATCCAAAACCATCGATGTTTTTAAAACTGGATTAGTGTCTATTCAACTTCACACGGCGGGGATTTAATTTGGAAGTGATCCGGTTTATTAATTTTTAATTGAGATTTAACTGACAAAACAAAGTCAAAAAATCTTCAGGACAATTAACGAACTTAGAGTATCTGATTCGATAATTCAAAAATAAAATAGGCTTCTTTATCGATAAAACTCCATTTCATTAATCTGAAAACTATGAAAAATTGTATTGTGATGGACTTTTCCCATCTAAAAAATATCGACCACATTAAAACATCGAACACAAAATGCTACACTGAACACATCTATGCTAAAAAACTTGGGGTTGAAAGAATCGATGTTAAATACATTCAACCAACAACCAAAAGTAATAAAATAACGTTTTTTGTTCTCGATGCAAGACGGTACTTTCACCCACAAATTGTTAATATCATTGTCATCTATCAATGTTAACATATTTAATAATTATTTTAATATAAAATTGATTGTAAATTTACTTTGTTCAGAATAAAAAACTGCATTGAGGATTTCATGAAAGCATCGATACTTTTATAAAAACATTGCCATCGATGTCGCATCCCTAGCCGCGACTCAGCGCCAGATCAACAATGGGGCGCGCGGGGCGGCCGACTTTGTGCGCGCGGGCGTCTTATCGGGCAGCGACCGCCGCCGCCGGTGCCTTATCGCTGCGCGGGGGAGGGGCGGCGGCGGGGGCGGCGGACGGCGTGGAAAGCGCCGGTGCATGCGCCGCGCCGCGCCGCGCCGCGTCGCGACGCCCGCCCGCCTGCTGCCAATGACCGCGCGCCTCTTTTCACCACTGGAGACAGCGACGCGATCATAAGGGCGGATCCAGAGACGAATTTTTAGAGGGGATTTTTTTTATTCAAAAGGTTTTGGTCGAATGTGTCGTATTACAGATATCGCAGGATAAACTCAGCTCATGTTGCGGTACAATTTTCTTCGTTTTAATGTGTATACGAATATATTTTTGTTTGAAAGTTTCGTGACAATTTATAATTAATAGTTGCTGAAAAAGTTTGGGAGGGGAAATTTCCCCTTTTCCTCCCGATGGATCCGCGCGTGTCTAAGGGAAGGCGCGAGGTTTGTTTTAAATCCCACACACAGTATCTCTGAGGAGGTGGGAATTTATTAAGTCGCTTTTGTAGATACAGCCTTGTGATACTACTGCCTTGCGGCATGTGCAGCTACAGGGAGGACTTTTAAACAACTAGCTAGAAATAAACTTAATTCTGATTTATTCTTACTGTACAAATCCAAAAAGCGTGCGTTTTGGCACACCTCATTTGAATTTGCAAAACGACATTCACACTGCAGACATATTTCAACATTCACACTGCATATATAATACGCGAGAGGACACAATAGCCCGTATTGGCGATAGATTAGAAAAAAAATATCCCAGAAACTGTCATTTTGCAGGAGAGCTGTCTTATTCTGAACAGAACTCGTATATTATGCAGGTGAAGACAAAGCAATTTTTCTTTGTGTACAGTCTTGAAGACCTTTGTGCTAAAAAATGCCATGTATTTCTCTATTTATCTAAAAAATGGCGATTTAGACGCATCTTAACTTCTGCGTCGTCCTCTTTCTTGGCCCAGCGATCACACCACTCGATAATTTACTTTCAATTTCCCCTGAATGAAGGCTGCCAGGGTGAACGTTACGACCCAAACCTTACGCGGGGTTCGAAAAGGAAGCTTTAGGCTCCGTGTTCTTGGACCCAGCTCCTGAGCTTCTGAGGCCTGCAACCGAACAGATTATTCCAACGAATCGCACAGCCAAAGAGGGTGACAAGAACAGTTGTCATGTTTCCGGCACATGTTTTAACGAGACATTCAAGTAAAGTGTAGACTAGCTTTAATGAATGATAATTCCTCCATTGTCGGTCTAGAAATACAATCAAAATATCAAAAAAATTGTAATTTATATAAATGGTTTACATTTTTGTTGATTTAAAAAAAACGGTATGCTTGTTATATACGAAACTATAATCTGAAAACATATCGTACACAATCAATATAAGGAAATATAGTATATGATTAATATGTAAAGAAATATAGTTATTTCGTCATATGAAATGGTACATTTTAAACTATTTTATACGGAACATGAATCGCAATTTATTTATATAAATGCATGTACAGTCTCTGGTGCACACCTATTCACGCATTTTGTGAACACTTCTTTGTTTCCTCCTAACCACGGTAATTTATTGTAAAATGACTCTATTGCCATCATGTCCAATTAAGCATAAAACGCACGCTGAACCATTTTTGGAAACATTTCTAGGAACTCATAACTTCGGTAAAGATGAAATCGTCACTGATTGTGACTTTTGA
This sequence comes from Acheta domesticus, assembly GCA_031308135.1. NCBI lineage: Eukaryota > Metazoa > Arthropoda > Insecta > Orthoptera > Gryllidae > Acheta > Acheta domesticus. The sequence continues at coordinate 65,180,092 of JAHLJT010009355.1, forward strand.
AAGCGCACATTTTTCAGTAATGATAGTTTTGAACACAGCTTTGCACAGATAGAGCAAGGAATTTAAACTATGCTCTATCCAAATGTAGTTGAGATCAGGGCCCCAGCAGAGTATTCACTTTCCACGGCCTCCGACTCCTCGGGACGACTTCGCCCACGAAGAGAACGCTCTGAATGACGGCGGTCAAGAGACAGCTGAAGGTTTACGCATAATCGGATTACGCTTTAGGAAGTCCAAGTGTAATCCTATTAAATTTACACACCCAACTGTTAAAATGATCGTATACTTTTCAAGAAGTAATGCTGAACCACTGCATGGACTTTGTCGTTAAACCCTCGCATGAAATAGAATTTCTTGCAAACTAATCTTCCATACCTACACTTTTACGAACTTCTCCTCAATGTTTCTTTTATTTATGCTTTCACTCCAATGTTGTAGTGAAATTAGGTACTTTCAAATTCTTACAATTTACATTATAGACGTGGAAGAATGAATAAATGTAAAACGTCCTTGGAATCGATTGTTAAGGAAACCGCACATTTTCTCACAACTATTGGATTCACAAAATGTACGAAACAATTATTTTATTAATGTAATCTGACCCCACAAACTATGCCGAAGATTATCGCAATTAAATAATTAAAACGTTAAAAAAATACTGTAATATGTTACTGAGGCGTCATCCATAAAGGCCATTCTGGAGAGAAATAATAATGAATTAAAACGAGCAGAGTAATTACATACAAATTTAATTGGAAACAATTTTGCGATATTTACGACTTCAACTGCACTTATTAGTCTCACATAAAGTAAAAATGTGCGCAGTCATAATGGATGTTGTGATGGTGCAGTTGGGAGATGCATTTTTATCTGAGGTCTACAGCCGATACCGTACAGATCGTTATCTGTCCAGTGTTGTTATTCACAAATGGGCGCCAATGATATCACGTGATGGCGAGAAAAAATTCCCCCCGTCATTCATCTAATGTGAGCTATACAAAATCCCCGCGTCGTTTAATTGTGTGCCACTCTTTCGTGTCACTATTTCTTTTCGTTTCTTTATGCAATATGGTATGTATGTCATCATGGACTGAATCAGAGGTTTTCAATCGTTGTGCAGCGAATAAGTCGCGAGAATTGAAATCAAGATTCCCACTGCTGCAATTTTGGAAAGTAGACAAAATATTTGCCACATTTTACTGGAATCTATAATTTAAAATTAAATTACATTTTACCAGTTATCTCACACTAAATTAGTTAATACAAATAGATACTATTTTTAGCATAATGTGTAATTTATTTTAGACGTACATTTTTTGAAAATTTTAGTTTTTCCTTCAAATAAAATATGCTCTCCAAAGCGAGTTCTTTGTTAAGGTCATGTACATTGTTCTGAAAATTTTAGTAGTTCTCCCGCAGTATTGCGTGCAATATGTGCAATTAAAAAATACAAAAACAAGGTTTTCTCAAAAAACAACAATTTTTTTCTTTAACTTTTGGTAGGGATAGTGCTAAATGTACTCTATGAGATGACGTAAACGCCATATTGCTATATTCTTTTGTTGTTTTTTTAAATTAGAAAATGAAATTTTTTTGACTTGTGCCTCGAGTCGTTAATATTTACATTAGCGGGAATTTGTTCACATTATTACATTAATAAGAACATGTGCGTTAAATCATTCCAAGTAAAGTTTCTAGAAAACTCAACCGTTTTCTGTAAACCTAGCTCAAAATTCCGCATTTTTAGAAACGTTCAAACGCTATTTTCACATAAATGGCTCCAAAATTTTTCTTCAAACTTTTCGAACGGGTAGTACTAATTATGCTCTTTAATATGACGTAAAGTTCATTTCGAGTTTTTTTTTTCAAAAATTACACAAATGTATTTTTTTAAAGTCCTCTCATACGTTTAAAATGCTCATTACCATCAATTTGTAAACACTATTATATTTGTGAGTGTAAGTGCTTCAAATTACTTTAAATGAAGTTTTTTGAAAACTCGAAAATTTTCTGTGAAAATGAGCTTCAAATTTCGCATTTTTTGACCTGATTAAGTTTCTTATTGCCCATTCTCTTACTCTTGCCTCTGCTCTAGAAGCAACAAAGAGAACGTTTTTGTGACTCTCAAAGAATTTATTTCAGAATTATATTGCTTATTACTTTATAATATCGTTTAAATTAAGCAATTTATTAAAAACGCTACACTAAGAAAGGGCCCCCCCCCGATAAGATGGTAAAAAGTTCCCCTCAACCAAATTACCTATGAGTGGTTACACTATAATTCTAACAAAAATAATATTTTTGAAAGGTTTCTTAGCCTCCGTTCCACCACCCACATCCCTATACAGCCAAAACGTGTTTTTTATTTCAATTTTTTTCGACAACTAAACACTATTTTATCAGACTGAAAAATATGATAAATAAGTACACAATTTGGACTATCAGAAAAACATTTTTAATTTTTTCTCAGGCCCAAATTCAAACACAAAAAAATATTTTTGAAAAAAATATCAAGAAACATTTTTTACTGTGTTTTAGAAGCCTGGAACAGGCTCGAAAAAAATATCAAAAGTTTCTCTCAAAACACAAATTGTTATGTATTTTTTTCAGATTTTTTCGATTGCTGGGCTGCAGTTAAAAAAATAAAATCCATTTTCCCGCCTTTAAAACACCTGGACTTTCAATATACTTTGAAAATGACTGCAACGGTTCTGTGCATTTATTTTAGCGTTTATTATACATTTGTATACATTGTTGTAGCACCCAAGAAAGTTTTGATTTTTGAATTTACTTACAAAGTATCATTTTTAAAGCTCTTTAATCGTTTGCATAAGTAATCGTACGCTACGGAAAGACGATAGTTTTGGCAATTTATAAGAAATAATCGACACAAGACCTTGTGAATGTGATACTGGTGGATAAAGAATTACACCCCATCCTACATCAAACAGATTTTAGAAGAAAAAATAGAAGTTTGCAGATTATGACGTACAAAAACAGATTATTGCAACACACATTATAAAGGCAAATAACTCGGAAGCGATGCTTCCTAGGCCTTTTAAACCAGGTTTGCTTGTCTCATGGGGACACGACTTTTTTTTGAGAACAAGTAAATTCTAACAGACGACACGTTTTGGGGGACGGGTAGATGACAAATGGGGAAATGATAAGGGACATTTCGTGTGCAGGATAATGTGCATCCACCCATCTGCTCACACAACTTCGAATCTTAATCAAATGAATTAATGAAGAAGTATAATTAGAAAGAAATGAATGTAACGTTACATAAAGAAATTAAAAATTAAAAACTATAAACACCTCTTTTCTGATAATGTCTCGAATTCCCTCTCCTATGGGGTGACAGTCGAGTATCTCTCCCTAAGGACATCAGGGCACGCAAAGACGAGACACTTGGACAAGTGGAGAGGCGTACGGAGGGGCGGGGAGGAGATGAGGACCAATACACCAGCAGACGAAATGGTGTTTTCGGTTACCTGGGAGTTTTCGAAAGGCATCAAAGCCATTTCGCTAAGGGAACAGAAAGCGTAGGTTAGGGCGTAAAAAAGGAGATGCTCCTCTGAATCCCATGCCATTAGGCTAGAAGCAAATAAAAAAACAACTAATCTATATATAAATAAAAGGGAATGTGCGTATGTGTGTCACTGACATTTTCATTTGTTTTTTTATTAGTAATGGAAGTGTTTAATGAGTGGTTTGAATTAAATGGGACGTGTCTGGACGTTATTGATGATGATTTATTAGTTTATGACGACTGAAGCGCCCCTGGACTCTACGCATCCCACCGTACCGTCAAAGATTAAGAGAATCTTCACTGTATACAAGTATTTTGCCCCTGCGATTGCGAAATATCGACCGGAATTATTACTTGAATTTCGGACAAGTAAATCAATTTTCTCCAAGATGGTGTCATAGTGAACGCATTCCTAAACTTGAGAGAGAACGTTTTAAGAATATGATATTTGAGAACCATGTCCAAACCGGGACATACAACAAACCCACACTTGCGAGAAGTCTTTGATCTACTAGAATTTTTCACACGTAGCGTAAAATGTGATTAACATTTACGTGACTGGTAGTGTGTGTTGTGTAATACACTGCAGTATCGAAGTATTGCCGGGTACGAGTCGTGTTCACTAGTATGAAATAAAATAATTATAATCCAATTGTACATAAGCGATTCAAACAAGTAGTCTACATATCGGTAGAGTCAGCCATTAAAATTCTCCGCAAAGCTGTCAGCAAATGTTATGATTTCTTCGATTCTGCCTTTTGAACTAAAATATACGAGATTGAAAGGTTAATAAAATATATCTTTGTTTTATGGTCGTGACGCATTTTCTTGGTATTTCTAGACGATCTATCCTCAGAATGTGAAAACAAGCTTTTTTTCCTTTTTTTAAAAACATTTTATAAGTTTTTGAAGAGTTTTCAAAGCTGGAAAATTCATTTATGGTTGTCTTTTGATGTGTGGAATTACATTAGAAGAAAATGAAATGTTGGTGTGGTTGCTGACAGGTAAAGTATACTGGTAAATCTATTCTGAGATTTCTTTCGAAAACTTTCGATAGCTGGAATTTCTATAATTTCCTTTGTCCTCGTGAAATGCTCGAATTAATACTATAATTTAATTTTATTAAAACAATACTTTCACAGTCGTAATTACTTTCAGTGCATAAAGTACTAAAATTAACCGATGGGTTTTATTTTTATTTTTCAATCGAGATGACTTTGATTTTCTAAAGAGCGTTTCTCCAGGGAAACTTTACAATACGTATGAGTTGAGGTTACAGACTATTTCACTTTTTTTCATGAAGTGTGAATTTATTTCAGTCATTAACACTTTGAGAATACAGTTGCCATGATGCACTTGAGCGCGAAAGGTCGCTCCGACAGAGAGGAGGCACTGGAGTTGGGCGGTACGTGTGGGTCGGCCAGTGAGGAATAAACATCATCATCATCAAATTGATGAGGTGACCAGAAAATAAGAATGTGAAATTAAAAACTATTAGGTAAAAGGCGAAACAAGGTATAGAAAGATTGGGCTGACACTTAAAGTATATTCATCGTACATTTTATTTATCGTGTTTCTAACGAAATTCCAAAAATGAGTGTCAAAACATGTCCATCTTGTATCTCCCTTTCCGCCCGGCGGCGTCCTCTTCAGCGTTGTGTTAGGCGCATGACTAGGGAAATTCTTTCACGCGCCGTCACGGCATTTAGGGGCCAGTGAGTAATTACACGGGAGAGATAGCGATCTCAACGGTTATCGGGTATAGACCTCAGAATTGCATCTCATAACTGCACAATCATAACAGTTATCATGACGGTATTCGTTTTGATGTATATATAGGCCCTAATGTTTACGAACAAGAAATTAATAAGATTATATGTGCAAGAAACTACAGAGAAACGCCTGCAAAATTTGACAGTAACACGTCATTGCTTTCTTGAGACTTTTTAACGTAAATATCTTAGATCAATGGAACATTCGTGAAATGGCATATACCCAACGCAATTAATTTGGATCAAGTTAATAGTTCTGCATATTTTCAAATTATAATTTATAAACAAATAATATTTTGAAAATGTTATTGAACCAAACGCTATAACGTTGTTTTAAGAATTTTTTTCCATTCTCATATGAGGATATTTACCAAGTGTTATGTTTACCTACTCTACGCCCACGTTTGCTTGTCACCTAAATCTGTTGCCCTTTCTGATAACATTTCTTATATTTACTTATACTCTCGCACAATATCGAGACATTGAAACAAAATCACCTAATAACATACTCGTAAATGTTGTAAGATTCTTCTTTCGATCTTTGATTGTCGTTTCATCATGATTATGAACTCTTCATCAGACTATTCAGTATTCGTGGTGCGTTTGTTTCACAAATTGATTTGCTTGAATCTCGAACTTTGTGTGGTGTGAATACATAACCATTACATAACTGTAATTACAAGTCCCTAGAACTCAATACACGCGCGTTGGAACATGCGACATAAAACGTATGACCGCGTGTATCTACTGGCATTGATCTCATGACTTCCTCTGAAGACTATGCGCAGGTCATCGAACCTACACCGAACCGGACTGAACCCGGAAAGAACAGTTAGAAGGTGAGGGAGGTCTGAAAACCGAGAGGTAAAAGGAGAAAGGAGTAACAAATAAGAACTAATCAGTAATTTGAAAAATCAGAAAAATAAAATAAGAAAACCTATTAGCATTTATCAAAACATTTCGTTGCATTTCAACAGCTAACATTTAATAACAAGCTTAATTACATCATGGTATTTACTTTAGCGAATCAAAAAGCTCAAAAGAACAGAATATTAAGCATGAAATATTATATAAAAAATAAACGAAAAAAAGTAAAATATAGAGAAAATGAGTTCACAATGATTTATTACATAATATACGCACATGAATATCACGTACTTTAGTCATACCGTAATATCCTTTCATAAATTTCTTTCTAGGTATCTGCAGATGAATGTGTGTTTCTGAACAAAATATGTGTCAAGAGAATTTAGGATTGCTAAATTGTAGATAGTACATCACGAGCCGTAAGTTAACAAATAATAAACTTAATTAAGAAATTAAAAAATATTATTTCATTTGTATTTCACAGACTATATTCCAATTATTTTTCTGCATTCTTGTTTCGAGGAAGTTGAAGCTATCATCGAGTAGATTTTTTCTACTTCTTTGCTTCCCCGCTGCCTGGGAAACCGGGAATATTTATAGAGTGTAATTTTTCAAGCGTAGAAGAGGCAAACGAGGCGGAGGGGCGGGGTGGGGTGGGGGTTGGGAAAGGTGGGGTGGGAGGAGGGGCCACGAGAGGTCACGCGACGCGCGGCGCCGCTCTGCGGACGAGCACGCGCACGCGTCCCGCACGCGTTTATTTTGAGCGGCGCAAGCACGCGGAAGACACGCCCCGCCCCGCCCCGCCCCGCCCCGCCCCGCCCCGCCCTGCCTCTCCGACGACACGCGTTCTGCCATGGTTTTTGAAATGCAGATACTTTTAGAAAAAGATCGATATAGAATTCAAGTTGATGTCGCCTTTACCAATATTTTTATTTATGTCGTCTCTGCTAATGATTGCATAGCGGCTTTACACGCTTTAGACATCACCATGAGATTTACCGTGTGGATGGCCGGAACTCAACTGTAACTCGAAACCTACTAATCAACTGAGTAGAAAGACTGATCAAGGCGGCGTCAACTGTAATTTTTTCGTAGAACACAATCTTACAAATATTTTACACAATTCTGAATTTTATCTTAGGTCAAAATTGAAAACTTCCATTTACTTTAACATTTAATTTATTTAAAAAATGTATTTCTGTTGTTTAGAATTTTACTTGAAGTTCGATTTCAAACATAACTTCTATTATTTTGTGTATTTTACTTGAAGATAGATTTTAAAATCGATCGATTTTAAAATCGATTTTAAGACCGATCTATTGTTCAGAATTTCACTTGAAGATCGATTTCAAAATATATCTTCTACAGTTTATAATTTCACCTAAAGATAGATTTCAAAATAAATCTTAGTTCCCTACCTTTTAGCCTACGTTTTTAACGTCGGAGGGACTCATGCAAGCAAAGGGTTAGAGAAGTGCGGAGAGAAGGGACGCGGTGACCGCGGCCACATGCAATATGTAAGTTGGGGACCAAATAATCCCTTCATCTTTTCTGGAGAAAATTACTTTCTAATTCTACATGAAAAATGGAGGACCAAATCATCCCAGGTAAAGAAAAGAACTGATTGAACAGGTAAACGCATTAAGGGGATCACCGCTTCAGCCGCCGTTGTTGTCCAGCTTTTTCTTGTGCCTTATTGAAAAATCTTCCAGACTCGCTTCTATATCAAAATGAAAAGCAAAGAAAGCACTAGAAGAGCGTCCAAATACCATGTTCAGCGTTATAGAATATTAGGAGATAAAAAGGAAGAATATAAAAATGGCAAGATTAGCCAAATTCATTCAATCAACGAATAATTCAATGAAATGAAAACCAATATTAACCAAACCATATTTCGAAAATAATATGTCAGTAGTAGGTCTGGGAAATTGGGTAGGGACTTATGTTTTAAAAATAATTACTGTGAAAATGTTCTTCGAAAATAAGGGGCCACCTTCCATTTTTACCTAGAAGGGAATGAGGTAGTCAGTTACCAGTTTACGTATGCCGTTCTCTGGATTGGTCCCCATTTACATTTGGGTTAAACTCCTATTTTCCTTCTGGTCCCCAACTTACGCACGCCAGCGAGGATGGGTGGCGGGTTGCGAGAGGAAGTGCCCTCGAACGGAGATTCCTGAAGCTGCCCAAGCCTCCTGCACCGGCGTTTGGAGGTGGCTAATTGCTTTCTAATGAACTTAACGGGGCGATCCGTCTCCTTCGGGTGGCGTAAACACGGAGCGAGGTGGCTCGTAAACAGAGGTTTCCCTTTGAACATAGCGTCAGCCAGATGCAACGCGCGAGTAGTTAAGAGTGTGTGGGAATTTGGATAACTTTGCCAATGTGAATTACAAACAAAACACTAAACAGCTTGGCGAAAATTCTCTTGTAGCAAATATTATTCCTTAATGCATATATACACATGATTTCATCTCTTTTTTTTATGCACAAGGAAATACATAGATATTGATAATTTATGTTTTTGTAACCGTTGTGTGTTATGAGTAATATTTCTGTCATTCACTAGATAGGAAAAGGAAACCTATTGAAGAGTTCATTTAAAAACTCACCAAGTATGCAGCCCAAATCTTAAGTTTTCAAGAAATGGAATAAGGCCTACGGCAACGTACCTGAAAAAAGAAAAAAATAACGTTACTTCTTAATATATCGTGATAAATAATGACAAAACACAATACAGGTAGGGTTTCCCAAGGAATAAGAGAGACACAGAAGTTGGTTGTAACCTCTGACGCTAATCTCACAGCATTTTAGCAGTAAAATATTACTACCTTATATGCTTTATTTAAATGTCGTGTTACCTATTCTATTCTCTAATGTACGGGAATATTTCTAGAAAAAGCACACGAGGCTGATCTGACAAACAGTTTCTCTTTGCTACACATTATTTCGCAAAATTAAAAATTTTTGAACATTGTAATTTTTTGATCATTGTAATTTGATAAATGTTCCAAATTCAGAGGGAAAATATTTTTTTCCACGTTCCACATTATGTAAAACACCGTTTCACTAAACTTACGTACACTAAACACATCCAACGCTTAATGACTTTGACTTTTTTCAGGATTGCGTTTTTAACTTACAAAACAGAGGACTGAACAAACCGGAACAAGAGTGAAACGGCAAAGGGCCGTTGAAAGAGGATGAGAAATAGAGAGGAGCGGAGAAGGTGGAAGCGGGGAAGAATAAAGGGAGGACGAACGAAGCGAGATAGGTTGGAGCGGGAAAGGTCGTAGCAGGAAAGGTCGAAGCGGGTCGTGGCGGAGCAGGTAGAGGCGCGGCAAGCAGAGACAATTGCGCGGAGGGGTGTGGTGTGGGCGGGGCGGGGCGGGGCGGGGCAAGCAGCGCGGTGGATGGGTGTGGTTTGGGAGCGGGCGGGGAAGAACGGGGAAGGGCGGGGCAGGCAGAGGCAAGTGCGGAAGATGGATCTGGTCAGGTCGGAGCGAGGCGGAGTGGTGTAGTGTAGAGGGGAGCGCGAGGGGCGGGGCGCATGCCGGTGGCAAACCGCGAGCCATCGCTGCGGTCGCTGGCGAGCACCGCCTCGGGCAGTGGCGAAGAGTTTCGATAGACCTCGCTCAGCAACCACATTCCAAATTGTCATCAAGTTCACCATGCTGCACTTGCCATATTTCGACCAGAAATCTTCTAAATTGGGTGATATGAATAAAAATGAGTAAGTACTGCAGAGCAATTGTTCACGGGTTCAAGTGGGAACAACTATTTCTCATAAGCAATTGCTTCTTTTCATATGAATAAAATGTTTCATGAAACCTGGAGCATTTACTTCTATCTCTGAGTAATTGCTCACAAACTGATCCGGTGGGATAGGTCCATTTTCGTCTGTTTTGCTTATCTGCGTTACCGTGCTTCCTTCTGATGGTGTCGACCGTGTTAGGTTAAGTGGTACAGTTGACGTGTATTGTTGGCAAAATCGTAGAAAGTCTTCCATCATTCATTTACTCACTACCTAAATCCTCACAACCAGTTCACAACAGTTGTGTAAAACCTCTCTTCTATCTATTCAATACGATTTGAGTCACGTTCTAGTGCGAAGCAATTCGAAGTAAATGCTTCGCACTAGAAGAAAATTCTCGATTTTATTCATACGAAAAGTAAGTAATTGCTCCTCAGCTGAGCAGTTATTCATCAATAGAGAAAGTACTCAAGATAAGAACAATTAATCACATCCTTTATTAATACTGTTTGAAGCAATTGCTTTGACAACTCGAGAAAGAAGTAATAGCTCATTTTTATTCATATCACCCGTTGTTTTGCCCTCGCGGATAGCTCAGGGTCAGCATGCTTGCTTTCGATGACGTGACCCCGGATTCGATTTCCGGTCGGGCAAGATTATAGTGTACGGTTTCCGTGCAATTTCCCAGTATATGTTGCTGCGTGACGAGGAGAAAACTCACTTATCAGGTTGAGAAGACCAGAATACGGCCTAGAATGTCTTCGTGCTAACCACACGTACCCCGCAACCAGTGGCCACAAGGCCTGGGACGCCGCTGGTAGGCCCACACTTCGTCAGAGATTGTGGCGCCGAAAGACACAGACACCCATTGTTTCACCTTTCATAAAATACCCGAAGCAATACTTTTAAATATCGTGAAACACAGAAATAATTTATCGCGAGACTGATTTGTTTCAATTTATAAGAATATATTTTGAATTCAAAACTATTCTCACCCGAACATAGACGATAAACGGATAGATCGATTGCGCGGAGGTCAGACGATCATTGAACTGAGAACATGAGACGCGATTCAACCAGTCGGGCAAAGCTGGGTGTCTGAGCAGCCTTAGCGGAACGGTGAAGTCCGAGAGGAGGAACCACGGACGGGTCATTCGAAGGGTGCGCGAGGCCCTCCCTGCACGCGGGCCTAGTGATGACAAAATTTAGTAAAACATCAATGCTTTGATATATCATCACAAGTTTTTGGATGTCTATGAAAATATCGACAAAAATCGATGCTTAATATATCGATGTTTTAAATATAAAGTAACATTTCGAAGTAAAATGTCCTGGTTCTAATGTGATACACAACACACTAATTTTAGTTTAAATAACGAGTATTGCCGTAAATTTGATATCACCTTCATTTTATAATCAATGTTCTGTGTAGTCGAGGTTAAAATTGCAGTTTAACAATATTACCACGTACAAAATAGTTAAAAAATGTAACAACACTGGAGAAACGTTGCGAATAGCAAACGGTTTCGTGCACCCTGGGATCGTCAATAGTGACGGTTGTCAATGGCTGTTAATTGAGAGAAATCCACAAATAAATAGACACTAGAAATTTGATCTACATCATGAGAATTTTTTTTCAAAATAGCAATGTTTCTGTCAAATATATCTATGAAAAAGACATCGAAAGCAAAACATCAATGTTATAATATCAATGTTTCTGCTCGACAGTATCAATGTTTTAAAACATCTATGTTTATTTGTCATCCCTAGGTAAGTGAGCAATTAAAAAAGAAAAAAAGAAAGAATAAGTTTGAATAAATAGTCGGAAATTAATGTGAATATGGAGGATATGGCATAATAAAAAGTAAATAAGATACTGAAAGAGGAAAAATTGTAAATCTCGCAGAATTTCTTGGCCGGAACATGTGCAGAGAATAGAAGTAGAAAGAATGCCGAAATGGGATTGTGAATGGCGAATGCAGAGCGAACGTTTTAATAATTCTCAACACTCGTAATTTAAAAACATGGATGTTTTGCTGCCATCCATAGGCGGGGAATGGCTGGCTGGGGTGCACGGAAGCGCTGCAAGTGCGCCCGAGCCCGCCGCCTGGCACCTGCCGCCTGCGCCGCCTGCGCCGCGGCGCCGCTGCACCTGCGCCTGGCACGCGCCGAGCGGCGACGCTCAGCGTTGGCCAGAGGCGTGTGCCTTTGAAGAAAATTCGCAAGTGCGTTTCGGAATGTCGAGGTAAACACTCAAGACTCCTCGTTTGACGTGTGTGCTCACTCACAAATATTAACCGATCAGCTAAAAGAGCACGTTCGAATATTCTACAGAGGGCTACAGTATAAATAAATATTACGAGTACAAAATTCTAGAGCATTTAGAAGGATCGAAGATAATTCATTTCCGTCAGTGTACATGTGGGAAATATCACATAACGAATGTGCACATAATCCAATTTGACGTCGTGCCTCTGATTTGTTGACAACGCATTTTGTACTGGATTTGGCAAGTACGCGAATATGTCGAGCCACTCACTTCAAACGCAAGTGAGTGGCTCGTCTTTATTGTTCGTTGAGTGGCTCGTCTTATTGTTCTTCTTCTTTTGTCTTTATTGTTCAGCTTTGACGACGAAATTACTGAATAAATGTCCATTAGGTTCAATACGCGTGTCACAACGACGATGGTCATGGTTTAACGCACACATATTATATGTTCAGAATTCCTAATTTCGAGAAAACCGCGTTTGAAAGTTTGTTATGAGGTGCAGTTACTTATGGTGCTATAATGTTTGCTGTCTGGGAAAATGCATTATCTCCTTTTGTACGGACATATAATATTTATAGTCTAGATAGATATAACGAGAGATCTCTAAAAATAATATCAACCCAAAAATGGCCATGCGTAGAAATACGTTTGTGCACTAAGCCATCGACGTAAATTAGGAGGCGGTCAAAGCTGTACAATGTAAACAACAAATAATCTCCGATCCAGCCTTACTACACACACTGCACCCGCACCCAGAAGCACTTTCGATCAGAAGAGCGACGCATAAATGTTTCGAAGCCTTCTCAATTGGCTTTCGGCCTTGAGCTCAAGAGCCGCAGCGCCTTCTGTGGTCGGGGCCGCGCGAGGTGATGTTGACCCCTTCCGCGGCGGCGGCGGCGGCGGCCGTCGCCATCGCGGCGTTCGAGGAATGTGCGTGCGCAGTCGGCCCGCGTCGCGCCGCGTCGCGCCGGCTCCGCAAACGGCGCGGCGCCTCGCGCGGCGCGCGAGTGAAAGTAAGCAAGCCCGCGATGTGGGTGGGGGCGGCGCGTCGTCGTCGTCGGGATCGTGTCCGACCGCCGCCACCGTTTAAGTCAACCGCCGCTCGCCACCAACACCAACACACGGAGGCCCCACTGTCGTACTCCCTGCCAATAGACCAGTGGGCGGATCCAGCCAACCATTTGGGGGGGGAGGGCATCGTAGATTTTCGTTAAATAATACACATTTGTTATTACATTGTATATTTTTATATGTCGTAGATACGATTCTATACAATATTATTGTTTAAATAATTACATAATGGCCCCTGGATCCGCCGGTACCCTAGACGTAGTTGACATTGTCAATCAACTAGGCACAAAGGAATGTCAATCTTGTTTACAGGCGCGTCAACTATTATGGCCATTAGTCCCGACAGTGTAGAGGATGTTATATTTTGAGATGCGCCGGTGGTCCTCCTCCGCTGGAACGTGAGATTCGCCGCCGACCTCCCAGACGGCTGCGAACTGGTGGAACCTCAGGTATTTCTCCTCAGCGGCGCCGGTACCGGTATCGCCATCGTCATGATCCTCACTGGACCACCACAACCATCGTCGCCTATCCCGTCACCATCGTCGCCGATGGTTGTTTGATTGATTTATATTCCGTGCACGTCGACAGCTAAGGCCATTAAACCCGGAAACGTAGTGCATGTTTTGTCAAGGAAGGTGGTGATCTTCCCCCATTAGATGGAGAGATCCGGCGCCATCCTACCCAATGTCTTGCGGATTATTTCCTCAACCAGGTATCTCGCACCTGCGGGGCACCGTCCCGGCCGGGACTAGCTCGAAGCTCCCGACTGGTATCCCGTCGTTTGCTAGTGCAGCAGGCGTGTAAATGTGTGTATAATTAAGAGGTGAGGATATAACAAGGAAGAGGAGGGAAAGAATGCGCGCGGTCCATGGTCCGGTTGTGGAGGTATTGCTCTAGCATTCCTCTGGTGTTGATCGGAAACCGCGTAAAACTACCGATCAGAACAGCTGACTTCTAGAACACTCTTCCAAGCTGTGACTAAATTCTAGCTAGCTGATTAGGTAGTGTCGAAAATCCTGCCACCGTCAGGACTCCTAGGACCTCCCGATTAGAGGCACTGGAGTGACATCAGCTGATGCCGTGAGCCACCGCCCTGAGCCAATGACATCGTCACCGTCGCCACCACCTTTGCCGTCGTT